>BQKZ01001421.1:2134-14874 GCA_036244855.1 Temnopleurus reevesii
GGAGGGGGGGGTTCAGGTGCTGCGCATTGCAATTGCTTTTAGAATCTTGCACAAAAGGATGCTCATTATTTTCACTCTCATCACTCTCACAATCATCATCATCATCATCATCATCATCATCATCATCATCATCATCATCATCATCACCACCACCACCTCCATCATCACCACCACCATCACAATCACAACCAATACCATTATCATCCTCAACAGCAGACATGAAAATATGAAACAAGAAACATTGAACAAACTATCTTAGCAGAGAAATAAAAAATGTTTATCAATCGATCGTAATATAGATAAATATCATCTTGCGTTTCAAGTCTCAAGTTAATATACTCAAGTTAATGTTTTCAACAGAAAATCTATGGAACACATACTAAACAAGGTCAGCTCTTTTAACATACATATATATTTCCCACATGTATGGAAAAGAAAAGAAAAGAATTTAGAATTTCAAAGGGTCCGTATTAAAGATGACAGTGCATTCTTAGTTATAATGCATAGTATCTATCAATTTATGTTCATATTTGATTGCATTTTTTTTCACAAAAAATTGCGACAAAGCGAGACATATCTACACATGGTGAAAAAATTGTTCTCTAATATGAATGTTGGAATTGTAGATAAAGCGAGAGGCATACTGCATAACGGGATGAACAGGGAAAAAACCCTCCATGGTCTGTTAAGAACTTGATTACATCATTTTCATTTTCCCTTTTTCTTTATTTTCACACAGATTGACAGATCTTCACCAATAATAGGGTCCTAAGAATGATCAACTTCATCAGAATAGAAGTCTTTAATGGTCCAAGTTTTCTCTTAATTTCACCAAGAAATTCCTGATCACTCTATTTCATTGAAATATATGCGGAGTAAAATATTCAATTGCCTTGCATTACAAAATGTCAATCTACAAATTGATTTTCATCATTAATTTAAATTAATATAAATTGACTGCAATGAAATAAAGACAATTTCATTGCTCTGGACAAAATTCTATTGAACAGCTCTACTCAACAGAAATCTCTAAAGAAAACATCTGAACTGATTATTAAACATTACATGTTTTTACATATAATGCTCTGTTATATACATGCAATGAACCGCTACCCATTTCAATTGTTTTTGCTAATACCCCTGTCACATAGAAGCCTGAAAGCAATATGATTCAATATGACTCTTTGTTCACAGTTAGCTGCCCATGAACAAAGAGTCTTGTTGAATTGTGTTGCTTCCGGGGCCCAGTGTGACTGGGGCTTCAAAAAGTCGTTCTCGCATTTCCCTTCACCATAAACATGTAAAATTACAAAACAAGTAAAAATGAATAACAAAACCGAGACATGAATATTATTGGTAAATATGTAGATTCTAAACCTCCCTAACAATGAATAGAAAATAATGCTACACACAGTAGATATAGAAATTGTACATCTCATTATCCCTCATCAATGAATATGATATAATACTTCACACAGTAGATATATAATTTATACATTATCAAAGGACTTTTACCACAAACAATAAACTTTTGAACAAATATCACATATATTCAAGGAAATTTATTAGTGTGTAAAAAATACTTTCAACAAGATCTACAAAAAAGCCCAGACATGACACAAATGCCGCCCCATAATGCAATACATGTACAGAGTGAAAGAAAGTGATGATCCTAGAACCAACTTTTTTTCTGGATGAGAATGTAAAGAGATATTAAAACATTAACCCATTGACTACTGGAATTGGATCATCCCTGCAAAAAATCTATGGGAATTGTAGCATTCAGTCAACAATGGGTTAAGAGTAATTCAAGCATGGTAGCCATATCTACATGTAGGACCATGGCCAGGAAAGAAGGGGAGAAGGAAGCATATACACTACTTTCCAAAACTATATGTTGGAAGAAGAATTGAAGGAGGTAAGAAGAGCATGTGAGATTAAAATGAATATCAATATTTTAAACCACATAAAGTCTCTTTTTCTTCAGAGAGAGAGACTGCTTAATAGGGGATAATTCATTTCAATCATTTGCACCTTCTCTTTGGAATGAGATCCCTCAATCTGTCCGCCTTCTGCCGTCATTGGATACCTTTAAGAGAGCCATAAAAACTCTTCTGTTTGACCAATAACTTTCTTTCATTTCTGTATTCTTCTTTTGATGTACACTGTAAAGTGCTTTGGAACCATGTACTTGTGTATTGAGCGCTATAAAAGAATTTATATTGTATTGTATTGTATTGTATTGTATTTTATCACTTGGTGTGGTCTCATTCTTCAATCTCATTGGTCAATTTGTGGTTCTAACCAAGTGATATGGTACTGTACCACTTGAAATTGCGCGTATTTAAGAGCGCGTGTAACAATTGGCCACGCGCATACAAACGCACACCAGTACCACGTTACACCTTATGAGATAAATCGTTGCACCCTGCTTGTTCTTACGTAATACGGGAAATATCACCCTTCTGGTTCCATATTTCATGAGGCCATATTACGTGAACAAGCAGGGTGTAACTAATAGTATTGTATAGTGCACTCCAGTGTCCCTCTAATAACATGATCCCCTCCCATAATGCTTTGCAGATATCGCCCTTTTCAGCAAACTACATTATACAACTTAGCTATCTTTCTACAGTGACCAATGTGCCTAAGGGGGTGTTGCTCAAAGGTTGCAAATGATCGCAACTTGCAGTTGATCGATACGCGCCAATCAAAATCATTGTTTCATGCGCGTCTTGATAAATGCATATATCGTGCGCGAATGAAAATACGTGTTACAATTTGCAAAGTTGCAGTTGATTTGCAGTTGATTTTGAGCAACACCCCCTAAATGTAGATTGGCAAATAAAGACATTTTTGGATTCTAATTGAATACTCAGGCATTTTGCACCAATGAACAGACTCTTGAAAGCATATTTCACAAACGAACAATTGCACAAAATCTCTGATAGTGATTCACACTATGGCATCCCAAAAGATTGATAGCTATAATATTGATCTTATTAAACTATATTATGCAACAATTGATATATCGTAAGTCTTAATGGCTATCTTTCCATAGCGGTCATTCCTACTGTATTCTTGTACACTTAAGTTGTGTTGAAGAAACACTTTATATAAGCTATCTTTCTACAGTGACCGATGTGCCTAAGGGGGTGTTGCTCAAAGGTTGCAATTGATCGCAGCTTGCAATTGATTGGTACGCGCCAATCAAAATCATTGTTTCATGCGCGTATTGTTAAATGCGCACACCACGAGCGAATGAAAATGCGCATTACAATTTGCAAAGTTGCATTTGATTTGCAGTTGATTTTGAGCAACATCCCCTATGTGTAGGTTGGCAAATAAAGACAGGATTGCGTTCTAAGTGAATACCCGGGCGTCTTGGACCAATGTACAGACTCTTGAAAGCATAGTTCATAAACGAACAATTGAACAAAATCTCCGATAGTGATTCACACTATGGCATCCCACAAGATCAATAGCCCAGGAGACTGGCAGCCAAAAGGCCTACAGCCCCAAAGACTGAGATACTGACTGAAAATGTAAATGGCCTCAGACGCCATCGCATAAAGAGGGTGTTGCTCAAAATCAACTGCAAATCAACTGCAAATTTGCAAATTGTAACGTGCATTTTCATTCGTGCATGGTATGCGCATTTAACAAGACAGCGATGATTTTGATTAGCACTTTCCGATCAACGGCAACTTGCGATCAATTACAACTTTCGAACAACATCCCCTAGGACTTACACAAATATGCATATCAGATTTTGCTGCAAGAACATTCTCAAAGTACCATATTTCTCTATTGAGACAGAACCAGCTAAAACATATTTCTAAACGTAACTATATTGCAGAATTTAGAGTCACTACACTGACAGAAATACAAGACACCAAATATTTACAGAGAAAAAAAAAACAAAAAAAAGGGGGAAAGCTCACATGAGATGAGAAACAAAAATGAACAAATAATGGAAGGTATAATTTCTCATATTTCCAGAGAAAATAGATCAATCAAACATAATGGGAATACAAAATTATGTGAAGTAGAAAAAGAAAAAATGTTCCTCGATGGGCTAATGGCACAAAGAAATACCTAAAATTTGGAATTTATATGTCATATCTAAGATTATGATCTCATCTAAAAAATTAGTTACAAAAAACGGACAAGAAAAATAGTATTTTGTTCTTTATTCTACAATGTATATAACTATGATAAATAATTCTTCCATTCAGTAAGATTGTAAACTATGCACATCCAAAGACATTGGCACATATGAAATATCAAGGAACATATATACATGTATATATCAGAAAGAAAATTTATATGCTTTCAGTATGGAAATAGCGTACACCTTGAATAGCCCAATATTCCAAAATGAGCCACAATTAGAATATCAATATAATATGCAAGTCAGAATTTTTTGCTGGAAGTGTCATGGTGTAGTGATTCTGACTCCCACTTCTCAACTAGAGGGTCGGCAGTTTGAATCCCACCCATCGCATAATTTCCTTCATTTGGAAATGTATCTACATTGTGCTGCACTCAATCCAGGTGATGTATGTAGGTACCAGTAGAAATTTATTTCTTTAAATGCAAGAGCGCCCACTTAAGTTGGAAGATGAGCTATGGCCGGGTAATAATATCACATTTTATTTCTCACCTCTAAATAGGTGATTAGAGAGCAGGCGTATTTAAATAGAATTATTTCATCATTATTACCTGTTATCACTTTAAATCTCAGGACAATAGAATCACAGTAAATCACTGGACCAGATCTATTGTTCCAAGGTTTTACAGAGATAACATGTAAGCAAAGAATTCTGACTTGCACTGTACAAATTTCAATGGCTCCATCACATTCTCATATATCTGAGGAATATTCCTTTATCATTTGTTTTCAATTTGGCATTCTAATGATTTTTTTTTTTTCACCCCTAACAAATAATACTGGGATTTATCAAGGCACAATGCATCAACTACATCAAAATTGCAACCGCTATCTACACACATCATAACATTTGCATTAACCCTTTCACTACTGGAACCGAGTATTCCCTGCACAATGTCTATGAGAATTGCAGAATTCAGTAGTCAATGGTTTATATGAAATATTTATCTTTTAACAAGAACATAATACAGTGAAACCGCGTTATTAAGAGGTCAGATATAGCGAGATACCTGTTATAACAAGGTGATTTTATTGGTCCCAGCTCTTTATAGTTCTTTGTTTTTTTACCCTGATATAGTGAGAAACGTGATATATCACGGTAATTTTCATGGTCCCAAGGATCTCATTATAAAAAGGTTTCACTGTACAGATTTTTTTTCTTCTTTATAGAAATTCTGCCTAAGTGTCTATAGATACAAATAAAAAGAAAAAAAAGAGAAAATTTACTTCTTGTCGCCATATAGAGAAAGATATCATTAACAAAATACAAATGACATTTGCTGCACTATTTTTCAAATCTCGGTATCCAAATATATCTGTACATTAACATGCATACTAATGCAATTGAAGACCTTGCTGGAAAAAATACCTAAGTTCAATCAAACCTAAAAAATAATGCAGTTTGCGCATTCAGTGCACGCTCCAATGACGGTTTTTCTGGTTAATACACTGTACTGCATTTGATACTACGCCTTCCACTGCGGTTTTCACTAAATACAGTCTAACCTCATTATAACTAGGTCGTTGGGACCAGAGGAATTACCTCTTTATATTGAAACCTTGTTATATCAGGGTCAAAATACAATAAAATACAAAGAGATGGGTCCAGGAAAGTTACCTAGTTATAACGAGAGCTCGTTATATCAGTGCTCTTTATAACGAGGTTTGACTGTATTAGCATACTACATTGTATGGTGCTGGTCAAAACTCATTGCCTACCTGTTATCTATAAAACTAAGCATGATGAGACCTCATTGGAATCATTGGAAAATATCATATGTTCTGAGCTTCTATTATGATACCAGGTAGCAACGGCTTGCACAGCATTCAGCAGACCTTCCACTGTGAGCAGAAGCCAGGGACAAAGGCATTTGGACTAAGTAAATAACTTCATTCAAGCATTTACAATAGCTTGATACATAAAAAAAAGTTCCCTCCTTCTTATTCTGTTGAAATAATAATAATAATAATAATAGTGGTTTCTTTTTGAAGCGCACAGGTCCGTCAGTAATGATGCTCATGGCGCTGCACATCAAATATTAAATATGTTCCAATGAACAATAACAGTGGAACAATATACATAATAATACAATTACAATACATGATAATCAAGATGATATATGTATGTCAAATAAGTGCCATACATTGAATAGTGAGGGTACTTTCTTTTGTGTGTATCAAGCTCTTGTGAATGTCTGAATTAAGTGATTTAGTTTGTCCCAAATCCTTGGTCCCGTCTGCTCACAGTGTTTATACTCATAAAAATATAAGATTTGAATGAAATTGAACAGGTATTTCTTACATAGAGGTCTTCTAATTCATGCACCTAAATCAGCTTTGATCCTGTACATAATTTTACAGATATACATTTCAATTTATACACATAATTCTCGCTTACAATATAGAGATAAATCTTTGAAATATCTTCTATGAACACACAAATATTTTCCGCAGGTTCACATTCGGGGTTGTTCCACAAAACCATGTCAGAAACCTGTCACACAGGTTTGCAAACAATCTATTCAAATGCATGATAATTGTAAATGTTTCAATAGGACACTGACAAATCATGGTTTTGTGAAACATGTCCTGGGCGATGTTTCTTCAAGCCGTTCTTAAAGTTAAGAAAGACTTAAAGAAAGACTGGAGTATCATTCAGAGCAAGAACTGATACCAGTTGTATTTAAAGTCTTTCTTAAAGTCTTACGCAACTTGGTGAAACACCGCCCTGGAAGTAAATGATATCAGATCCTTCTTGCATAAGAATTTTCAAATTAATGTAACTCAAAAAATTAAACATAGTAACAGATTTGCCCCCCGCCAAATGGTTGAAAATGAAGTTGCATGCAATCACAACTTTACTTGTGGCCTAGGTACATCAGATGCATTCTTCATTCCTATGCAAATTGAGACACATGAAGGCTGACGAATTGGAAAAATATGGCAGCTCAAACATGCAGCGTAAAGGTAAGTTTTCACATGTCAGCTTCTCGTCCAAGAAAAGGCATCTTGGTGAGTTGAACAACTCGCCTTCGTGCTGCTCGTATAAGCTTCCATAGCTTTCCAATTGCCTTCTAATTTGTAAATTCAATAGTTTGTCATTGGATTTGTTCCTATGTTGGAGTTTCTTTGTATCAATGGAGCAGTCCCAAGTTTTGATGCCAGTTCAAAATGACAACATATAGCATTGTGATATATCTAGGATATTCAATAAATATCAATAAAACATTTCCATAATTCCAAATCCCTCAGCAGACAATATTTGACGCTGTATCACTTCCCCCAAGTGATTTGGAAAATAACTTCTCTCATAAGAGCTTGCCCTCCGGCCTGTAGCATATAGACTGGAATCAAGTCCCCCTAACAAAAATGTGACTTCCAAGTAGCTTGCTTTGCCACTTGCGGTTGAAGGGAAATCCCCATTGAAAAATTGTATCGATTTTTCACACGATTGTCACAATGTGAAACCAGTACACAAAACATATGCAATCAAGGTAAAACGAAACAGAACAAAGTCAACTACCTCCGATTAAAGCTTGCAAAATGGTTTTAGGAGATAAAAGAACGGGACTTCCATGCCATTCAGCAAACACATTGGTTCTACATATCTTAGTAGAAAATCGAAGAAGGAAATTTTGACTGTGCAATTGAAGTTCAATTTATCCTAATTTGTTAGTCCTTAGATTTCAAAGTGAAAATGATAGAGTCAAGCCCTCATTCTTGCATTTCAGTCTCTTA
Organism: Temnopleurus reevesii; assembly: GCA_036244855.1. Taxonomy (NCBI): domain Eukaryota; kingdom Metazoa; phylum Echinodermata; class Echinoidea; order Temnopleuroida; family Temnopleuridae; genus Temnopleurus; species Temnopleurus reevesii. The sequence goes on from BQKZ01001421.1 coordinate 10,047, forward strand.
AAATCTAAGAAGGAAATTTCTTCTGTACATTCAAGCCATAACAAGGGCTTTAATTGGAAGTTCATTTCATCCCAATTCTTTATGTCCTTATATTTTAGAGTGAAAATGAAAGTGCAAGCCCCAATGCTTGCATTTCAGTCTCTTAGAATTTAACAAGTCACAAGACTGATCTTATCTTTAACCATGAGAAGCCCCAGGCTTACATTTCAGTCTCTCAAAACTTTTCAGTCAAATAATTTAAAACCACACACAGAAATGTCAATGAAAGACAGATCGATGATACATTAATGTCGTTCATCTCCTGCTTTAAGTTCTTCATAAACTGGCTTCAGCTTTGCAAGGAATTCACTGTGGTCCCAAACAGTAGCAAGTAGTCCATCAGGATTCTTGTAGTCGTCCGCACGGTCGTAGCCAATTGTATCACCCTGAAAAGATTCAAATTTCAAACAAAATTAGGCTTAATTAATGTACACCCATGAACAATTACAAAGCAAAAGTAGGAGAACTAATATTTTGTTCATAAATATCAGAAGTTTTCTTGAAAAATAAACTGACGATATTACTGGAAATCATTCCAAAGGTTACTTCTTTGTGTTCTCACACATAAGAACAACTCCAATATAGGCTTCTAGTTTCCTGAAAATGGAAATGTTTTACCGAGGCAAAACAAAGAAATGCCTTTGAACACACTCTTCAAATTGATTACCCATGGGATCATAACATGCATACAAATTTCTTCTGCATTCTTATACACTATACAAATATGGTTTATTATCATTATTATTATCACTCAACATCAACACCAGGTGATTGCTTTACCATTAATAATTTTGTCTGATTTGATAACTTTCATTTCAGTAAGGATGGCATTGCCAGCACAGATATCCCATTTCTTAAAAAGGGTGACATGAATATAGAATTAGATATCGGATTTATCCTCATCTTAAAACTAACAAAGCTTTTCCTGTGAACTATATAATCTAGATTATTAATCAACATCATCTGTTTGTTGACCATCTATCAAATATTGGATGGCCTTTTCAGAGGAAACAATTTTCCTACCATCACATGCATATCAATTTGCTATACACTTTAGCATAATTGCTACACAAAACAATTTTTTTTTGTGTAGCAACTTTTTCACATAGAACTGTAAAGTAAGGTGTTGAATTATTTTCTTAATGCCTAAATCTGCTAATCAATCGTGAAAAGTAAAATTATTCCGTAATATTCACAGGTTTTTACCTTTAATGTTGTCATCGTCGATTTCATTTCAGTGCATTGCCAGCACAGATGTCCCATTTCTTGATAAGGGTGACATGAATGTAGATATATCAGACTTATCCTCATCTTAAAACTAATTGCTTAAAACTGCTTGCCAAGAAATCAATAAAATATAGGTTATTGATCAACATCTTCTGTTTCTAGACCATCTATCGAATCATGGGTAGTCTTTATACTCAGGTTTTTACCTTTAATGTTGTCATCTTTGATTTCATTTCAGTAAGGATGGCGTTGCCGGCACAGATGTCCCACTTCTTGATAAGGGTAACATGAATGTAGATGTCTGATTTATCCTCTAGTAGAGACATCACCTTAAAGCCTAGATCACAAGAGTAAAAACACATAAAATGATGAAAATATTGAATATGAATATTACAAGTATACAACATTACGCAGGCAGGTGCTCGATATTACTATAATATCTTCAGTGCTGTCAATATCCTGGAATATGAATTAAATGCATTCAATTATGTCAATTCTCTCTCACTGACAACTTGACAAACATTTGTTGACAACATCACACATACTCCTATGATTTTTTGTCCTGGATGAGCAAGCTTGAATCATAAGTCTTTGTGAAAGAAAGTAAACCATTATTCTTAATAATCTGTCACACATCTGTCACACATTCAAGTTTTAGCTTTCAGGAGTAAGATCCTAGGTTGGTCTGAATCAAGACCTGGTAAGGTGGTTCGGGGCTAGGACAAGTAATTCCAAGTTTTACTTAGAGTGTCTAGAATTCACAATCTCGATAAATGTGATCTTGGTCTTGGGATGGAGATTCTCTGAGCAGCGAGTCTAGTTTTTCAAAAAACAAAACTCTTTGCAGGGATTTACAAAGAGAAATTAGGGCTCTTTCAACAAACTTGAATTCACCTACAAGCTCCCCGGCAGGATTCATCTCTTACTTCCGCCAAACGCCTTTTGCAACAAACCTGCAACTTTGACAGAGTGACTTCTTGACATGATGATTCTTGGGTTCTCAAATTCCTCAGTATAATAGCTGAGCTCTTTTTACGAATATTTGATCTACAGAACTATAATACAAATACCTGCTCCCCCGGCGGGGTTAACTTTTGTACTTTTGCCAAATGTCTTCTCAGACACCTCAGCGACTTTGCCAGCGTGACTTCTCGACACGATGATTCTAGGGTGCTCCAATACCTCAGTTTAACAGCTGAACTCTTTTTACAATTCAAAGATTTGATCTTCAGCACTACGATGCACCTACCTGCTCCCCCAGCGGGGTTGACATTTGTACTCTCACCAAACGTTTTCTGAGAAACCTCTGCAACCTTGCCCGAGTGGCTTCTTGACACAATGATTCTAGGATTATCCAATGCCTCTGTGTGGTGCTTTATCTCCTTCAGGTGTGCTGCATGTCCCTTGCCTACCCAAGCCCAACCTGTGGAGCGAAATAGAAGAGAAAGAGATGATTAACTTTGTTCCCTGAGCCCTCCTGCTGTGTCTAGATCCAGTCGCTGAAAAATTAGTAAAATTCGACAGTTATAAGAAACTTGGGCATTCTCGTAAAATAGGCCACCCCTCCATAGACTTGCATTCTTCAGCGGCCAGAGACCTCATTGATCACCATAGACTTTGTAAACAAAGAAGATGTGCGGGGGACTAGAGAGGTGGCTTATTTCTCGAATTGATGGAAACCTTCTGCAGAACGGCCTTCTAAAAGTTTTCATTTATCACCGGATAGTAAGGACTAGCATAAGCTTCCTAATAGATCAGTCTCTGATCAGAGGAAGCATTTAGATCCCGCACACTCCAATTCCTGAAAAACGTCGAAGTCGATATCCATGCAATTCGGTTTCCTTGTCTCTACATGGACTAAACAAGTCTGTCAACAAGGACTGAAGGAGACAAAGTTGCTGCGAAGTTGCAACTGATTGCAAATCAAATGCAAATTACTAGCAAATTGAAGCACGTTTTCATTCCCACATTGTATGTACCTCTAACTAGGCACTCATGTAACAATGGATTTGATTGGCATGTGCAGATTGATTGCAACGTTCTAGCAACACCCCCATGTGATAAAAAAGAGAGGCAGATGTAACAGTGATAGACAGCTTACAGTACTAGATATATTGAGAAACAGAAGGGATGAAGGAGAGAGAAAGATTACAATTCATCATACCTTTATGATACATGACCTGTCAGAAATTTACCATTAATATTTATCTGTAGTTTGATTGCATTATTTATATTACAGGCCTTAGTTCTGTCTTCTTCTTTTTTTGGTCAAATTGTTATTATGATCTAATCCTTGAAGCTGATGAATATTACTTACTTGTCTTAGGGCCATCTTCTAAAAATGGTTTGTGTATGACTCCAATAGTTGGTGATCCTTTTACTGCCACACAAACCATCGTTGTGACGTATTTTAACAAATCCTCTGAAAATTTAACAAAATAAATAATATTTTAAAAGATTACATTGATGGATGAACTTTTATTCGAAATTAATGATCTTGGCGACATCTAACAGGAATTTTGAATACATAGAGGGTGTAAAGACAGCAAATTACAAAACATGCATTTGCTTTAACTTCCAATTTCAATAAATTTATGTGCAAAAGGTGTCATCTACATTTTACTAGACAACTTCAATATATTGGTCAAACACGTTTTCATACATGTAGACCACACAAAAGAATATACAGAATTGGCAACTGTTCCAGAAAATTGATTAGGTGCACATTTATTTTGAAATGTAAATTCAATAGATGAGTGAATGTTTATTGTTATCATGCTTTTTCTCAGGGCAAAATATTTGGTTCAGCTGTGTGATTCACATTTCATTTTTTGTTTTTTTACTCTAAACAGTTGGCATCTCTGCCAATATGCCATACCACTCTTTAATAAAAACTCTTAAGCACTATCAGATCATCTGTATCAAACTACATGTACCTTGGCACACTGAGTGTAGATTCATGATATGGAGGGAATAAAAATGGTAGCTCATTTGTATTATTTTTGCTGGCACCCACAATAAGATCAAAGTCACTTCCTCCTTACACAACCATATGCACAACGTACCATGCCCTGTGTAGAACACAGGATCAAAAAGTCTTTCTCAAAGTAAGGAAGATAGATTATTGTAAGAACAACTTGGTGACACACTGCCCTATTATCATTGTAAAACCCCTGATAATGGGATAACTGGTAACAAAATATTCTGACTTGCACTGGAACATGCAAGTTCAGCGTGTATGTAATACATGCACATATGCATTGATGTAAACAAACATTGGACACTGAAGTCTACAAGCTGTTACCACACTATTGTCTCCCAAATAAGACATGGGAACATCTGTTGACTTATGTGTGTCCTATTGGTCAAATATATTTAACCCATAAGATAGAAGTATAGTATATTAGTATAGTATAGTTTATTCAAACCATATCAACCATAACATATATACAGTGTATACAAGCAAGCAATACAGAATGATTGGTTTGGGACCCCAGATCATCACAAACCTCTGCAGATCAATTTAATTTTTTTTTTGTATTAGGGAAATCAGTTCATGACC
>BQKZ01001421.1:53819-65806 GCA_036244855.1 Temnopleurus reevesii
GATTAGGGTTAAGCATCTCTGGCTTTGAGTCGTATGTGTCGATGCAACATGGGCTACATAGTTAAAGTGATTCAATTGAATGGTGCAACCTTTGGACCATGTCCTTAAAATGAAGTCCACTGCAAACTCATTTTAACGAGCTCCTTGGGACCAGAGAAATTACATTTTTATACTGAAACCTCAATACATGTATAGGGCTAAACATATTAGAAACGGAGTTGGACCATTGAAAATCATTTATACTGTTATATAGCGCGGGTTGTTATGTATATCATATTGCTCTCCATAAGGGAGGCTATTATGTATTTTGAGAGCACTTGAGTTTCAAGCCTAGCCTAGAGACGTCTTTGGAAGGTGACAATAAAGACCGAGTAGTTATAAGACAATGCTCAATGTTCATGTCTGTAAAACTTGAAATCTTTCTGTTTTCTCTCGAGGTAATAACTTAATACTTTCCCACGACAAAAGACTATCATCATGTTCTATAATTGGTTTCTCCTAATTACACAGCACTCTTGGCAGGAACAGCCATTATCGATCTCAGCATGAAGTCCTTCGGCTGGCGCCCCACTTATGGTGTGTCTTCCGGAATCATCGTCTTCGTGTGTATACCTTTATGCCACTTCTATAAGAAACCATCGTATGATAAGATCAACGAGGTCAAAACTGACCCGCCAACCGTTATAAATTTCGAAGGGATAACTCAAGGAAAGTTGTCGGTTACGGATCCTGACGATAAGCCCCAAGCACACACCGCCATAATTGAACAGCCTGAGCAATTTCATACGTGTATTTCTTATCAACAAAATAGGATTAAACACACGGACAAAACTAATCCGTCATTCGTAAGAAAATCAAAAGTGAAGCCACAAGAAGGATCCTCCGTGAATCCGGTTGATGATAAGGATCAAACGCTCGAGGCCAGAAATGAACAATCTGCGCATTTTCTTGTTGCTAATGAACCTCCTGAATCACCTGGACAGAAGCAATCTGAATCTTCGCGTGGCGACAATACGGCCATCGAAAAAGAGGGCGCTGACCTCGACTTAAGTGACGTTGATGACAAAGATCTAACGCTTGAGGCCACAAATGAACAATCTGCGCATCTTCTTGTGGCTAATAAAATACCTGCACCTGGGCCGAAGCAATCCGAATCCTCGCGCGGCGGCAATACGACCACCGAAAAAGAGGGTGTTGACCTCACCTTAAGTGACGGTATAATGGAGATAAAAGATCCAGTATATGGACCCGAAGATGCAAGTTGCTTGGGTAGAAGATGTGACTTTGTCAAATTTCCTGGTCTATGGATGGCGACGATCGGTACCCTGACAACATCGACGGCTTCAGTGTTCAATGTCATCAATTTGGTATGTAATCGTTTGACCAACAAATCAATCCAGACATGTCAAACAAAAATGGTTTTCCTTTCCCTTTCTATCCCATTTCCCTTCTTCAGGTCCTTCCATTACCCCTGAAAAATGTCCACTGGCATTGCTTATTCATGACTCTCATCATCCGAACCTTTTTTGCCCATGTGACACCTGCCAAATTGCATGACTTGTGGCATGATGTCTATAATCAAAATGCATTCATATAGGATACATTGAACTGTTGATATGTCGGGAGTTACAAATGTCCATGCTACACTAATCTTTGGCTATCGATGGTATAAAGTGTTCTCCTGAAGATGATGAGAACATGCTCATCAACACGTCGAGAGTAGTAGGTTCTTTTCAGGATCACTCACATTTCCAAGAAAGATAAGTCAAGAAAGATAAGTCGTTGTACCATGAAGCATTCTACTCATCGGTATAAAGTGTGTTCTCAATATTCGATTCCACAGGTTAGTTACATCGAGACGATTGGCTTGGACGAGGGAACGGCAGTACGACTTGCCATGGGACTGGGTCTTGCGGAAATGTTCGGTAGAATCGTCTATTTTCTGGTCGGATCCAGTTTACCAATAGCCGGGATAACCACAATGGCCTTTGTGAATCTCCTAGGAGCTGGTTCGTCTCTCTGCCTCGCTCTCTTCCCCAAGTTAGCCGTCATCATTCTGTACATTATAGGTGAGTATACCGGTCGTTTAGCTGCTTTTCCCTTCCCAAATGTTCTGGAATTTGGTTTCCTTCATTGACGGAGAGTCGGGGATGCATTTCAAGTCCATCATCTTCATCCATTTGTCAGTCAGCGAAGTTGGATGCCTTAGATTAATCTAATTCTAAGGGTAAAGGTTACCCAAGTGTAATCTGACAGCGGTCAGACTGCTAGTCTGAATACAAGCCACGGATTTTGAAAACTTGGCCTCGGATCATATCAAGGATTAGTTTTGACCGGAAAATGAGCTTCAACTCATTGTGTGTTTATATAATTCTGAATGTATGGATTTCAAAGCCCGAACAACCAGACTAGGCACCACAAACAACAGGAAGCACGCTTTGACTAACAGTTTACTCCCGAAGACGCAGGCAATCCAGTTCGCGAAAAGGCAAGACCAAAACTTTCTGGCGTATCGAGTTTGCTTCGAATCCAGCCTGGCTTAAACCCAAAAGACTTCACGTGTTAACCTGTCTATTCATTCTCTTTCAGTCGCTGGTACGGCACGCGGTATCTTCTACACAATCAACTTACCCACGTGTTTAGAACTGTTCAAAGGGTGGGAAAGTGCAGTCGTTATCACGTTCATGATGGTTGGAAACGGAATTGGTGGCCTTGTTTCATCCACGTGTGCTGGTAAGATCTCAAGATTGACAATTTGCTGGGAAGAATATTGGCGGAATTGAAGTAACCGTTCTAAAAACAGTTCTTCTTCCACCAACATTACTTGGTGAAGTCGGTGGGTACTTAACCTAACTAAAACGCTGTCAAAAATAAGTAACTGTTACGATAATTTGCACTACAAATCCTTCGCAAATTGAAATTGCATTTTCTGAATGGCTCAAAATGAACAGTTCTCGGAAGATGCGCATGCGCCAATCAATTTAAACTGGTAATTGGTCAAAGCTTCTTTTTGCGGGCAACACCCATCAAGAAAGGATACCAAGATAAGATTATTTTGAGCAAAAGAGCTACGGGACACCTAATTGAAAATGAATAATTTATCATTTGAACAGAATATTCGACATTTCACTGCTTGTTCGTTACATATTTCTTAACATGTTAAGTCGCATAAGATGACAGAATTGGAATCAATTCAAGTCTCTCTTCCCCTTTCTCTTTTGTCATTAATACAGGGCTTAGCGTGGATATCACGGGCTCCTACAAAGTGGCTTTCTATACTTGCTCGGGGCTTTACTTTACGTCTTTCCTACTCTTCACAAGCCTACGTCTCTGGCCGACAGTGCTGCTTTCATCAAGATCAAGACAAGTTCATCAACCCAAAGACATCATCCGGTTGAACAGTGACCCTGGTTCAGTTACACCATCAGATTAAAGAGATTGCTGAAGGATTTACAAACGTTTTTGAGAGGCTATCATTGCTAGGTTCTTACCATGTGGCTTTCTAAACATACTCAGGGCACTAATACACAGTTTTCCTTCTATTCACAAGCCTACGTCTCTGGCGGAGGATTTTGATTCCATCAAAGACAAGACCTCTTCATCAAACCAAAGACATCCAGTGAGGATATCATAGCACGAATCTTACAAATTAGCTCCCTACACATGCTCAGGGATTTACTACACATCTTTCATTCTGTTCAGGATTCTAAGTCTCAGACCGATTGTGCTGATTCTAACAATGGCAAGAACAGCTCATCAACTAACGGACAGTGACCAAGATTTGAAATCTGACTGTTGAATAGTTCACAACAGTTTTTGAGTTTATATCACAGCTAGTGGAAGTCAGAATATATGCCAGCATATTATCAAACCAAGGACATTGATATGCACAATGATGTGGTGTTGGAAAATTGACAAGAATTTTTATTGGATATCACAATTATGTTCTTACACGTACCAAGTGGCTTTCTACACATGTACTTCACATCTTTCTGCCTCTTTTGTCAACTTTATACTGACATCAAACACCTTTCTGTAAGTATAATCTGAATATTAAGGCATAGGCTGGTTTACTGATAGATGCAAATCTTATGCATTTCTTGTTCCACGACTGTTGTTCTTTACAGCCCGAAAGCTTGCCCGAGGCCTGCCCAACAAATCAATAATATATGCAAACTGGATTCCAAGTTTTGTACTTTGATTGTAACTTCTGCGGTCTAAGGAATACCATGTATTAACTATGGTCGTTGATAAGAAACTGGCATAAATTTCAATACATCAGTAAACCGCCCTGTGTATGGTTTTTGTTGATGCTATTTAATGGGTCTTGCCAAAAAAAGATTTATAAATGAGAAAGAGTATAGACTTGACATTGGCTGAATCATATTTTGAAGTTTATGATAAAATGACAATAAAATACAAATGCTGAAAAAAATTCTCATGTAATACTTGTGATATATTCTGTTTCATATAATCCATACAAGACACTTTTGAAGGAAGGGAGTTATGCGAATCTATTAACCTGTAGCTCGGTTTGGACAAAGCTAGGAGAGAACAGAAGTTATCAAGCCTTTCGTTTACCAACGAAGTATGAATTACACTTGTCATCTTCATAATTAAAAAAATGAAACCAACGATGCAAAAATCAGGAAGATCTTACGTTTTCGATCTAAGCAGAATCTTAATGCCCCCACCCCTAAAAAAGAAACAAACAGAAAATGTGTGTTCATTATACTGCGAAAAAACCATCATTCTTAATTTGAACATCTGTGACATTATACAAAAGGTCCCAAATCTGAATTTTGTGGAGTATAGAGACAAAATAACGAACATTGTTACAATTTCTGCCAAACTAAATCTTGAAATAATGAAACATTTGGAACTAAGAGCCATTTGAATGATGAATGTTCTGTCCATTGAGGCTTTCCAATAATAAATCAAAGATATTTAGAATCGAAAAGCAAACTCTATTGCTATGACAAGAATTACAATGAAAGAACTTAATTTTCATAACCTGTCCAGTTACTTCCCAAATTCATATTTTTCAATGTCAACGGCACAAATCCACAATAATTAACCTCCTGCCCAATGGGGAGGTCTCTATCTTCTTTGACGAAAAAAAAAAGATCTTTAAAGTTGTTTTATTTTGTAGTTTGTTTGGATGCATTGCATAAGACAAACTTCATTTACTCCAATTCCTAAAGAATACGGTTCCATATCACGGATGAGGAATCGGCATCATTACAAATCCATCAAAAATTTGTCTTTTGTCACGACACGTCCAAGTTCTTTGATGAATCCATTTTTAGATTGATCCTAGCTTATGTCTTACCCCACGTGTTGCATATCCACACTTTGTATACTCTTGCTGCTGACACCTTCAGACGCAATGGTTCCCCATTGGGAAATCAGCATCATTAGAAATCTACACTTTTCAGTTGTCATGGTCATGATGTTGATGGCTCAAAAGCATGGCTCCCAATTCCAGATGAGGAATCATTGTTATCACCTATCAATCAAAATTGGGATTTTGTCATGATGCTGATGCCTCCAAATTCTGTGATAAATCAGTTCTTTGATCCGTCCTATATGTATTCTGTGTCTTACTTTATGCATTGTTGAGCCAAACCTCATCCACTCCAGCTCCTTCTGAAGTACATGGTCCCAATCTTGGATGAGGAATCAGCGTCATAACAAATCCATCAAAACTGGTATTTTGTCATGATGCTGATGTCTCCCACTTCTGTGATGAATCAGTTCTTGGATCTGTCCTATCCTGTATCTTACTTGATGCATTGTATAGCCACACCTCATCCACTCCAGCTCCTTCTGAAGTACATGGTTCCCAGTCGGGAATGGGGAATCGACAGGCAACAACCGAAGCCGTAGGTTTCATCTCTGCGGTTATCTTGGATTCTAGCTCAGCCATCTGCAAATGTAGAATTAAAACAAAGAGCAAACCCCACTTAAATAACATTTTGATCAGGAGTAGAAAAGTGTAACTTTTGTAGACTGGAAGGAACTGTCTTGTCTGTCCTCACTGAATCATCAAACACTGGCTCGAAACCCTAAACTTGCTATACCATAGTATCTTCTGAGAAATTAACCTATGCTTTTAGAGTGGAAACTCAGTATAGAGGAAACTGATATAAAAATGTTCCTGATATAAAGAAGAGGAAATTATCTGGTCCCAGCTCTTTATATTGTATTTATTTGTATAGACTTTGTATTGTTTTATCATAGGCCCTCAAGGATAGCAGTTTTTATAACTGACAAGGCTACCCTAATCTAAGATGACAAGATTACTTCTACAAGGTAGTTTTGATGATCCCTAGTTCCTTGTAAGACTGAGTTACACTGTAGTGTAAAATGGTATTACTTTCCAACTCCTGGTTTTGACCGAGTTACTTTCCAACACCTGGTTTTGAATTGATGATTTCTCCCCAAAAGTGCTTTTTATTGTCTTTTGAAGAAAACTACTTTTTATTTTTCTTTTGATGGAAGAACAAGATCTTCTACCAGGTTCCCTACTTTACAAACAGCTGGGTTTTATAATTAGAAACAATTTCCCTCACATTCTGAACCTACAGAGGCCCGCAATATGACATTTGTTAGATCCTACTAGTTGTAGCTGGGAAGTTCTTTACCATTTGTGACACTCCAAATATGACAATAACATCAAATTTTCCAAGATCAACGTTCCACAAGTTGGTTCGATGAAAGGATGTCCTCTTCTTCGTTCCTGCCTGGCGAGAAGCAATTCTTGAATACCAGACAAGCCATGGATTGAGTTCATAGCCAACCCCTTGATATCCTTGCTTCGCTCCTTCAATGACCTGTAAAATAAATGAACACGTTGAAAGCAAATTAGAAAGATATTCAATGGAAACTCAGTATAATGAGGTCCTTGGGACCATCAAAAGTACCTTGTTAGAGCAGTAATCTTGTTATAGCAGGGTTGTATAGTGGAAACTTGCTATAAAGAGATCTGATAAAATTAACAAATTATCTGCTAAAAAGAGTTAAAAATTCTGGTTCCAGCTCTTTAAAATCTATTGTTTTTTAACTCTGCTCTAAATAGATTACTGGTATTTCTGATGGTCCCAGGCAACTCGTTATACCGAGTTTCCACTGTAAAACAATAAGTTATAAAGAGCTGGGACCAGATATTTATCTAGAATCAAGAATTTTATATCTCTGTATACAGAGTTTCCACTGTACATTCTACAGCTTCAAGAAGGAACAGTTTCAGAATATCTAGTAAACGAGAGCGAAGTTGCACACTAAGCTTAAGTTCTTTTCTTTGTTTAATTTTCTGTTGATATTTCAATTTAACATATTCCAAAACAAAACATGACAAATAAGCTTTTCAAGTGAAATATGAATCCAATCATAAGGTTCTTCATAAATGAAAACTTTTTGATTTGAGGTTAGAATATTTGTCCTTTTTAACTATTATAACATTTGACTACTGAAATCGGGTAATCCCTACCCAAAGTCTGTATTACAGAATTCAGTAGCCAATGGCATGCCATGGGTTAACAGGTTAAGCAACAACCTTTAAAGAAAGTCATCAAATATTCAATGTCATACTACTGAGACTTAAAATTCTGTGTCTGGATAACCCTCCTGCCCAACAGACATCCAATATAAATTATAAAGGTACCGTACGTAACGTTAGAATCATTATAACATAGTTCTTGCTTAAAATTATAATATAAAGTCAAGTGTCAGTTTGGGTTTTTATTTATTTTTGGGGGGTCATTCATAAAATTATGAAAACAAAACTGACGTGACAAAACAAAATATGAATATTTGATTGATATCATGGGCAAGGCAAAGAATGATTAGGAAGTCGTTTCTCACTATTCTTCCATCTCCACTCCCCAAATCCACTAAAATCCTCCTTTGTACAGTCCCACGTGCTAACTCTGACGAAGGGTTCGAAATCCCAGTCCTTCGGAGGACCGAGAACACGTTGTCAACTTGCGCCGAAGTTGCGGGGACGTATGGCAAGCAAACCCGACGAAATGCGGGAAGAACAAAAGGAGTTGCAACGGCGTAGAGTCCTCCAACCACAGCACCGGTTACACCGAGAATCACAAGTCCCTTTCTCCATCTCCCTCCTGACTTAATATTATGCTCTTGTCTTCTTTCTTCTGCCATGAAAAGTGAAAAAGACACTGTTTTTGTAGGAGGAAAAATCAAGGGAAGACCGGCACAAGAGCGAAATCGAAATTATCGACTGTAAATTATTATGAAAATATAGTACCATATCTTTCAAGACGCAAATGGAGATTAATGTCAAAAAGTTATGTGGCCAAAACATGATCATCGAGGACACTATATAGTCGTACCTGACTTACCATAAACATATTTGTCATATAAATATAATCTTCATGTAACATAGTCCGGTTCATATGGTTTTCCACGTTTGTTCATGTTCCCCAGATATTGATGCGCTAGCTGTCAATAAATGGAACAAATCCCCCCCCACCCCCAAAAAAAGAACATACAAACAAACAAACAAACAAACAAAAAAGTAATTGTGACACAAAATTGGATACTGATTCGAAAGTCATAATCTTCTAAAAGTTTCCATTTACACATTTAATGGGCATCATTTAATTGGCAACTCATTCGGAGAAAATTTTAAGCGCTATATAAATACAGACTTATCATTATTATTATTATGTCATCATAACAGTCTATATACACACAGTACAGAAAGAATGGCATTGTGATTGCTCATTAAAAAAGTGATACTGCTCATTGTGAATGGGGAATTGTCCATGTATGACGTCATAGGTTATTTGATATTCGATTTCCAATGAATCGCATATAGATAAACTGCTTGATTATTTTATTTATTTTTATTTGTCGTTTTATTTAAACAGGGTAGCCCTTTCAGTTTATAAAAACTGCTCGACCAAGGGGCCCTGTATCACAAGATAAAAAGAACATGGTTACAAAATTATATACAAGGAAAACAAATACATTAAAACTAAATAAGCAAACAAATTAAAGAAATTAAATGAACAAAGCCATAAAAGGAAACATACAAGAAAAAGTAAAATGGTACAAAAATACGATCAATGCATGATTCACTATTTGGTGTTATTCTGGTTGGCTCATAGATCATCTGGTGAAAATTAAAATAATCACATACATTTTTTATTTTTCTAGAAAGGGTATTTTTGGTAAGAACGTTACAGTTAAGATCGCCGAGAATAATGATATTAGACGAAATATCATTCACTCTCTCAATATTACTTTCCAGATGTTCGAAGAAATCGTTTTTACTGTTCGGGGGTCTGTATATAACACATACAAACCATGATTGCGACTGTTTAAATTCATCTCTATCCATAACACCTCTAAGCATTCGTTTTCGAGATCAATTCTTCTGTGATATGAAATTGTGTTTTTAATGTAACATCCAACTCCTCCACCACTGGCATTACGATCCTTTCTTTCAAAGATATATCCATCTATGTCTAATACTTGATTATTGATGGTATCATCAAGCCAAGTTTCTGACATCGAAAAAACATCAATTTTATTTGTATATAGATAGTGGCTAAATATGATTATTATAAATGGATAAAAGTTTTTAAAAATTCTCTAAAATAAGGAGTATAAATATCTGACCGGGAATCAGCTATGGGAGAGTTTTTATTTCCAGTTTTTCTTGTAAAGGTCTACGCGACCGTGACATGCATGATCACTAATGAATATTGAGTGCCACCACGACAAATATGAAAATAATACTAAGAGTATCATCACAGAGTGAATCCATTGATATAAGAGAGTTTAAGCCTATTACCACCGGACCATAAGAAAGCTATTTCATTTAATTTTAATTTAATTCGAATTTCACAGGTAAAAATGATAAGTAAAATATTTCATCCAAATTTCATTCGACTGAATTTCACGAATAAAATGTTCATACCAAAAAACTGTGTTTTCTTCGTTATACTAATTATTCAAATTCATATCGTGTCGTTATTTTGGAAAACGGTATTTAAACTGCACACTTTACTTGGTGTTTAGGGGGTATTAACACGTACAGTGTGAGATAAGAACTTAATTGGGTGCAAACAACATTTGGCACCCGTTCGATTAAAGCTGGTGACATTTTAGATTTGCTTCCGTTTTTTTTGAGAGGGGGGGGGGGGGGGGGGGGNATCCTCTTCACCACTTGTTCTACCATTACCATGATTTTGAAAGAGGAGCTTTTGAAAGCAAATATAAAGCCCCGTAATTTTCTTGCAATTTACTGTCCACAACTCTTCTGCCCGCAGCCCTTTGTATAAAACACGAGGAGAGTGAATACAAAAATGCCCTGACCCTATTACCCAGCTGCACCCCACAAAATAAAAGTGATAGGCTAAAGTGATCAAGGATAAATTGTACAGTGCTGAGTGGTCCCGTGTTTTCCACATTGTTTTTGTTTGACCCTTCCGAGACGCAATATACTTCACGACATGGAATTTTATCGGAAAATTCACACCATTCATGCGTGCAACGCTTTTGTTGGGACAGCCCATATTTTTTTGCTCTAATTCTTCTCTATTTTGAAGGCAATATGGCTGGAAGAAGTGCTTCTTCATTATGGATGGGAGATGTAAGTGCTAAGAACCGAAATCGTCAAATTTTGTAGAAAATTCTGGTTGCCTAGTTTTGTTTTTAGTTGAAAATTTTATCCGCTCAGCTTGGACAGGCAGGGCCGGTGTATGTCGGGCGGGTTGTGTGGGGGCGCGCGGGCAGGGGTAGGCCTCCGTTACGGTCCGGCCTCGCACGAGGAAGAAAGTAGTGGAATTTAATTCGTACAAAATAGTGTGATCTATCTATTATGATTGATAATAATAATAATAATAATAATATAGATGCAATATATGAGGCACATATACATATACAGTGAACAGTGCAAAGAAGAATTGTGGAGGAACTAGGTCTAGGAATACGCGTTTAATTTCCACTTACAATCGTTTATGTAAAAGTTTTTGAAAAAAATGTGTGTATCGTCGATTTGTGGGTTCCCCTGGAGATTCAAATGAGACAAGTTTTATGGCTGATAATGAGTGGCAATTGAGTCATGATATTCCAGTTTCTCAACCAATGTGGAAATATTTTAAATAATAAACTGATTTCTCTTTACTCTCAACATTAGATTGACCCGTACATGGATGAAAGGGTGATAGCTGAGGCCTTCAGTATGATGGGAGAGCATGTGCTATCAGTAAAACTTCTTAAAGATCACAAAACAGGGTAAGTATGTGCAACTAGTACTAACATTAACAACAATGACAACAATGAAAATGATACACGGCTTCTCTTTGATAAAGAGAGAAAGAAATGTCGAAAAGGTGATAGCTGAGTCTTTAAGTATGATGGGAGAACATGTGCTTTCAGTAAAACTTCTTAAAGATCACAAAACAGGGTAAGTATGTTCATCTAGTACTAACAAGAACAACAATGATAACATTGACAACAACAATGAAAATGATACACTTCTTCTCTATGATAAAGAGAGAAAGAAATATCGAATAGGTGATAGCGGAGGCCTTCAGTATGATGGGAGAGCATGTGTTAAGATCACAAAGCGGGATAAGTAGCTCATACTAACGTTACATACCTCTTCCTCCCTGACCTCCCGCTGCCTGTGCTATATCCTCAAAATCCAACTACTTCCACAACAATGCCTTGAACAGCTACTCTAACCAGATGTCATGTTCTACCACCCCACAAGCCCATGGCTGGACACTGTAGATCACCGCACACTGGATGAAGGAAACCACAAGTACAAGTACAAGTAATTTAATGATGTTTGTAGGACAAACACCTCTTCATCGATCAGTAGAGATTATGTTTAGGTTAGTAGACTGTGGGATGACCCCTGAAATTCTTACTTCTTGTGAGACATCCATAAGGTCACCCCATTTTCACTTGAAAATATTGATAAAAATATAAAAACTAAGAAAATT
>BQKZ01001421.1:72364-84380 GCA_036244855.1 Temnopleurus reevesii
GTAGTTACGTGGTATTCCAAAGACTGGTTGATAACAATAAGACTACAATACTTGGAATCCAGTTTGCATACATTACTTGTTGCTATGTCGGGCAAGCCTCGGGCAAGCTTTGGGGTTGTCAAGAACAACCTTTGTGTGAGAGGTGTGCATAGCATTTGCATCTATTAGTAAACCCGCCTATTCAGTAAATGTTTATTGTTAAGATTGTTTAGGAGACTATATCTGCAACTTTTGAAATTTCTAAATGAAGTTTAATGATTACATTATATGTGTACATCATGTGTATTTGTGCAGCATTTTGTTGCTTAGTTTATCACAAATTTGCAATGTATTTGCTTTAGAAAGCCTAAAGTTTATTTGTAATCTGAAGCTTAGGTTTTATTTGTGGCAAATACTGTACATTGTAAGTATTTACATCTTTGTTTCCCATCATGTTGATAATGGCCTCAGCTTGGCGCTCACGGTGCTCAATTACTCAAAATAATGTCTCAGATTGCAGAAAACTAGAGTTTGCATTGTGTAGTAAACATTCAAGGAGGTTTGCGGTTTGCGGTTGCACCAATGTCTCACAGATTTCAATGACCTAATCCGTGCTATGATTTATCTTTCAGTCCAAGAACTCCCAGTAGTGGTACGATTCGATTATTCTTGTAATGACAATGGAGTGGGAAAAAGGTAGATCTTTAGGTTGGACTCAAAGGATGATTGCGTCTCCGCTCTCCTGATAAAGTGGGGGAAGGCTCTTCCTCAGTTTTAGCTCAGAGATGTAGAAGGCTCTATCACCCCAGGTTGTACGGCTGAGTGATTCCGTCAGCAATGCTTGGTCTGCTGTTTTCTCCTTCCCACATCAATTTTTTATATCATTCACCTTTGGTGTTTTCCTTTTGCAGAAGCGGTTCAAGCTGAATTTCTCTCTCCGTGAAAACAACTACAATCAATTTCAAAGCGGAACGTCTCAAAGTGGGGCTTCTTCCCAACATCCCTTTGGGTGAGTGTCCAATTCTTGCCACGGACTGTAAATACAAATTAAGAACTGCAGATGGCTCTGTGCAGTTTTCACCATAAACAATTCAAGACGGTTTCTTGTGATATGGTTTGATATCGCCTAAGGGATGAAGACTTATCGTTTGTGAATATTTGTGAATTTTTATGCATAAATTAGCATGATTGATTAATTTTGATTTTTTTTTCAAGAATGTAGACTAATATGCAATTTTGTAGTTTACAGTTTGTTACATTACCTGCACTCGATCGGCCGCCGAGATCTGAGGGCCCCCCTCCTGCCCAAAGAAGACCCCAAAAACCTAGCCTTATTAGGGTTAATTTATCAGGTGCATTGTGCTCAAGAAATGGTAAAAATTTATATTTTCTGACCGACTGACACTTTTTGTAAGAAATAGCATTTGAGCGCATCCAAACAATTTTTTTTCATGTTATAGACTATAAATTCATCAATAACTTCATTTTTTAGGAAGGAGTTATCAAATTATGTTGGAAGTGTCAATCCTGGCACAACAGACGAAGAGCTGTTAGCGTTCTTTGCTCATTATAAGTCACAAACCAGTTGACTTGTGTGTGTTTTTTTTTAGATGGGTTGGACTGTACCATTAACGGCATCGTTAATTGCAATTTCTTTTCTAAATTGAATTGCAGTGAATATATTCTAATACATTAAAAATACCAGCCCGGAGGCTGAAACAATATGAATTCACATTATGATTCAAATTAAAAATGTGATTAAAATCATCAATGATAATACATAGTTAACATTTCATTCTTAACTTCCTTTTATTTAGGAAGGAGTTCTCAATCTATGTTGGAAATGTCAATCCTTGCACAACAGACAAGGAGCTGTTAGCGCTCTTTGCTCATTATAAATCACGAACCAGTTGAAGCGTGTGTGGTGGGTTTTAGATGGGTTGGACTGTACCATTAACGGCACCATTAATTGCAATTTATTTTCTAAATTGAATTGCATTGAATATGGTTTATTTGGTAAAAAATACATTAAAAATAGCAGCCTGGAGGCTGAAACAAAGGGAATTTACAATATGATTCAAATTAAAAATGTGATTAAAATCAACAATGAGAATACACAGTAACATTTTATTCATAACTTCCTTTTATTTAGGAAGGAGTTCTCCATCTATGTTGGAAATCTGAATCCTGGCACAACAGATGAAGAGCTGCTAGCGCTCTTTGCTCATTATAAATCTATCAAGGAGGCCAAGGGTAAGAATTCAATTCTTCTTTCGTTCGATTTAAAAGTGGATATTGGTAGAAAATAATACTATATGAACTGATTTTTTTTACATCTCTTATTTTATCGATCTGTTTTATACATAAATCATGTAATGAAATCATGTCTGTTTCAAACATAGTACGTGTTTTCACCAACAGGGACCAATTACAAATGGCTGGTTTAAAATCACTTGCCCAAAAGGAAATTTCCCTTGCCCCCCCCCCCCCCAATAAAAAAAACCCACTCAACAATTTAGTTTAAAGATAGCAGTGAAGTAGTTTCACTATAAAATCAAAGTGCTTTCACAACAAAATTAGCTTTAATTGCAAAACCTCGATAAGATTGTCTCGTTTTTCCCCAATCGTTAGTTGTGATTCCTTTTTTTTTTTTTATTTGCCCAAGTTGGGCAAGCATCTTTTCCCGTTGCAATAAAAACTTGCCCAACTACGTTTTTACTTAGCCCGGGCTATCAACCAATTGCTTATAAAGCACCCTGGTATTCTTCATGGGCAAGTAAAATTTCAAAACACTTGCCAAGTCGGTAATGCTTTTAACCCATTGACTACTGAATTCTTTAATTCCCTTAGACTTTGTGTAGGGGCTACCCGGTTCCTGTAGTCGATGGGATTCTGATAAGGCTGCTGAAATTTGTCATGATTGTTAACCTTCTCTTTTTTCTTTCTCCTCTGAAGTTGTTCGTGATGAATCCCAGAAATCGAAAGGCTTTGGCTTTGTTCGGTTCTTTAATGAAGTAGACCAGGATGCGGCCATTGCTCAGATGAACGGTGCTGTCGGTCCAATGGGGGTCACGCTTCTAGTTAACAAGGCTATACCAAAGAAGTGAGTACACGTGTCATCATAAAAATGACAATGATAAGAGATGCAATTAATATACCACATACATGTATATCCACTCTGCTAAAAGTCTAAATCGTCAAACATTTTTAAAAAGCAATACAAGAATTATCTGCTGGATAAATATCTGTAAACAAATTCATTTTACTACTGTCTTTTCAAGGTTTCTTAACGGCATGGCATTAGGCTTGTTTTGGGTTGTGCGGGTACTAGTTTGTCTTGTCTTTTTAGTAATGTTCACTATTATACTTATATTAAATCACATTTTAACTATTTTATACTGAAATTTATATTCGTGAGGTCAGCCTTATATAAGGATCTTTTTCCTTCCTGGTCTGTAGCCTTACTCATGCATTATGTATTCTCTTATCACTTGTAATTTTATGAACCTGTTTGATGTCACTTGTAATGTTGTACTGTACATTGTATTTTTTTATTGCTGAGTAAAAATAAACTATTGAACTATTTTGCACTTTGCATTATGATAATAATAGCATACATGCCAACCTAAAGTTGAACTCTAAACTTTGCCAGTCATTTTGTGGTTTGCAGGGGATACAAACAGAAATCAGTAAGTTACTAACAGAACAACATTATGAAGTTCATAGAGTCTCCTTGGAAGAATATCCGTCATCCATTGGCACTTAGTTTTTGATGGTCTGACAAAAAGAGGTGTTCAAGATTTTAACTGTAATGCACAAAGGCATACCAGAAACACTATTGATTCCATTGAATTTTTCTTTATTTATTGATGCTACCCATTAACAAAAGGATACAGGATTGGTAGGATTGGTAGGTAGGTATGTAATGGAACCTTTCTGAAATAATGTTTCATTGTTCAGATCTTATTTGTAAACTATTTGATATGGCTCAGTTAATTCATAAAGGGAAGTAAAACAATCAGGTCAGACGTATACACAAACCCCTAGTGTTATTGTATGCTATTGTGATATGAGTAAGAGGTTCAAACCCAGGAGCGGCAGGCAACATTCAGAAATTCCATAATGCATGTGGCATTTCATTTAATAGTAATTATATCTTTGTTTATAATTTTACCTTTCAGAGAGATGAATCCAGGACCAGGCCCCGGTATGATGCCCATGTCGACGGGGGCTGCTGCAGCAGCAATGGCCAACCAGTACCAATCGTATGGATACCAGGGTGGGATGAACCCCTATGGGGGCTACAATCAGAACCCTCAGGCACAGCCCTACCAGCAGCAGCATCAGCAGCAGCAGCACCAGGGATATCAGCCCCCTGCCCAGGCTGTCCCCACCCCCGTGGCTGCTCGCACCGACACACCGGCTGCACCGACTCCCACCCCGCAAGCAACCGAGACACCTGCTGCTGCGCCTGCACAACCGGCCAAGGTAAGTCTTATGAATTTATTTCAATTTTATTGTTCTGGGCTCTATGGTACAAAAGTTTGGGTTAAAATGCAACTCAGAAAATTAAATGCAAGACCAAAATGCACCAGCTCTAGTTAGTCTTATGAATTCATTTCAATTTCGTTGCCCAGTATAGGAAATCCAGTCCGTTCTAGAAGACAGAGAGCATTGAACATTTGGCTTGACTCAAGCATAGAGCATGAAAGAACTCCAGATATGCACTGCAGGAAAGCATTAAAACCAAATTGTTTCTTTGTTACATAAACTATTGCTAACACAATATAAAATATTTCTGTAAAATAGAGTGGGCCATAGATCCATCCGTATGCACTGTATTCAACTGTGCGGACAAAACAATCACCAGGACCATTGAATTGTTGTTCCACTTTAAACATAGTTTTTATCATGTTTGCTATTTATCACCTTTTTTGCAAGAGCAATTATAATTTGTTACTGGTCAGTCTATTAAACAAGATATGCATGCATCAAAGATCTTTATTTGCCATTTTCATTAGCAATTATTTGCAAACCTTTATGTTACGGGGTACAGGTAATTTTCACAATAGTGAACTCACATATTACAGTGGAAACTCAGTATAAAGAGATCTGATAAAACGAAATGTCTGCTGTAAAGGGGTAAAAATCTGGTCCCAGCTCTTTATAATGTATTGTTTTTTTTCAACACTGTTTAAAGAGATTACTGCTAGAACAAGGTATTTTTGATGGTCCCAAGCACCTCATAGTACTGAGATTCCACTGTATATCACATTTATGTATTTAACGAGTTTGATTTTCCACTTTCGTTAGCGATTAATCACAAACCCTTATGTTACGGAGCACAGGTAATTCACACAATGAACTCACATGATAATACATGTCAGATTCGAGAAAATTGCAACGCGTTCAAGATGCTTGTGGTAGACTCCTCTGCAACTCCCCCAAGTTTTCCCATGTAACCCCGCTTCTCCTTGATCTGCACTGGCTCCCTGTAAGACAAAGAATTAAATTCAAAATACTTCTAATTACATACAAAGCACTCCATTGTTTTGCCCCCACTTATATCAGCGACCTACTTACCATAAAATCACAAAATCAATCCTACAGGCTTCGTAGCAGCCACGACTCCATGCTCCTCAGACTCCCCTCCCGTAAAACCAAAACCACTTTAGGTGATCGTGCCTTTGTCAGTGCCGCGCCAAAACTCTTGAAATTCGCTCTGCCCGATCAATCGCTTCATTCAAAACAGCCCTGAAACCCATCTATTTAGGGATACCTTTGAGTAGATTTAAGTTGTTATTTTACATGTACTATACTATTATTGTTTAATGTTATTNGAGATGAATCCAGGACCAGGCCCCGGCATGATGCCCATGTCAACGGGGGCTGCCGCGGCGGCGATGGCCAACCAGTACCAGTCGTATGGATATCAAGGTGGGATGAACCCCTATGGGGGCTACAATCAGAACCCTCAGGCACAGCCCTACCAGCAGCAGCATCAGCAGCAACAACACCAGGGCTATCAGCCTCCTGCCCAGGCTGTCCCCACCCCTGTTGCTGCTCGCACCGACACACCGGCTGCACCGACTCCCACCCCGCAAGCAGCCGAGACACCTGCTGCTACGCCTGCACAACCGGCCAAGGTTAGTCTTATGAATTCATTTCAATTTTGTTGTCAAGGATAGGAAATTAAGTCTGGTCGAGAAGACAGAGAGCATTGAACAATTTGGCTTGACTCAAGCATAAAACGTATAAGAAATCCAAATATGCAATGCAGGAATTCATGAGAACAATAATATTTCTCAATAGCCTGTTAGATAAATTAATACAATTTATTTTCTTTTTCGCAAGAACAATTCTATTTTTTACTGGTCAGTCTATTGAATCAATCGTCAATGATCTTGATTTGCTACTTTCATTAGTGATTGATGGAAGCGTCATGGTGTAGTCGTTTAGGCTCTCACCTCTCAATCAGAGGGTCGCAGGTTCGAATCCCACCCATGACAGTAATTTCCTTCAGCAAGAAATTCATCCACATTTTCCTGCACTCGATGCAATTGAGGTGAATGGGTACCTGGCAGGAAGTTTTTCTTGAAATGCAGCGGGCTATTTACAGCTTTACTGATAAAGTCAGGACAATTTTGCTACATTGTAGAGTGCTTAGGGACAACTGATAAAGTTAGGCGCTGTATAAGAATGTATAATTATTGATAGCAAACCTCTATCTTGCAGGGTACAGGTAATTCACACAATAAACTCACATGATAATACATGTCAAATTCAAGAAAGTGGGCAGGTCCTGTTTCCAATTTTTTTCCCCACATTGGTATTGTAATACTGTGACATTTTTTCTTTTTTTTTCTTGTCATTACAACAGAACGAGGATGACGATGAGACATTAGAAGGTAAGCTTACCATTTATTTACAATTTTTTTTCCTTCAAGTTACAGGGAACTCTACTTAAGTGGAGTAGGACTACAACAATCTATTCCACTTTTGAGAAATTTGACATAGAAGAAATAGATAAAAGAGGTTTTTTGTAATTTTTCCAGAAAATCCCATTTACTTCGGCAATTATTCAATTGTAAGTTTGACTTAGATGGAGTTGACTGTATAATGCCATTAGGGTTTCCAATCCATTCTTAGAATCGGGAAAAATCTTAATTCTGGACCTGGATCTTTATCTCAATATAAGCCATCCTATGAGACAGGTTTAGAGAATCTCTTTTTGTTTTTTAATTATTGTTGCACAAATGCATAATTAGTCATTCAGAACAATCATAAAATAATTATATTAAGAAATTATTTGTTTTTAATAGCCTCTCATATGATGGTTGATAGGTTTATAGCTGTATAAAGTATAAACAAGCCAAGTATTAAAGGATTCTGATGGGTACTTATCTCTAAAACTTGTCCAGATTCTTTTTCTTAGGTTTATATCTATATCCAAATTAGAAATTGTTTGAGAACATGTTTGTGTGCCTGAAATGATATGTCGAGGTTTATACTAGGAATATGTAACAACATTATTGCGTTGAATGCCATAAACAGTGATAGAAATGCACTAAAGCAGAAATTTGTAATAAACTGTATATACCCCCTTAAGCACATTATCCATGACAATTTGTGTATGTTAGACATTCCTTGTTTTGTGTCAACATGGTTGCCACCAACCTAGCCTACATTCAAGCCAACCAGGATTTCTACAAGAAGCTTACTCCTCTCGATCCATCTATCTATCTAACTATCTATCTATCTATCTATCTATCTATCTATCTATCTAGCTATCTATCTATCTATCTATCTATCTATCTATCTATATATCTATCTATATATCTATCTATCTATCTATCTATATATCTATCTATCTATCTATCTATCTATCTATATATCTATCTATATATCTATCTTTCTATCTATCTAATCAATCAATCTATCTATCTATCTATCTATCTATCTATCTATCTATCTAATCAATCTATCTATCTATCTATCTATCTATCTATCTATCTATCTATCAGTCAATCTATCTATCTATCTTTCCATCTATCTATCCATATATATATATATATATATATATTTATCCAATGCTATTCACATGGATTTGAGGGCATTAGAATTACATTTGTGTTATTGATGTTAGTAACACCCTATC
Source organism: Temnopleurus reevesii (assembly GCA_036244855.1). Taxonomy (NCBI): domain Eukaryota; kingdom Metazoa; phylum Echinodermata; class Echinoidea; order Temnopleuroida; family Temnopleuridae; genus Temnopleurus; species Temnopleurus reevesii. The sequence goes on from BQKZ01001421.1 coordinate 80,502, forward strand.
CCTCTTCTCCCCCCTCCCTCTTCCCATAGATCACAGTGCCCCTATCAACATGGTCGTCACTAATCTAGCCTACGTCCAAGCAAACCAGAATTTCTACAAGAAGCTTACTCTTCTTGATCCATCTATCTATATATTTATCTATCTATCTATCCATCTATCTATCCCATCTATCCATTTATCCATCCATCTATTCATCTATCTATCCATCTACCTATCTATCTTTCTATCTATATATCTATCCATCTATCTATTCATCTATCTATTCATCTACATATCTATCCATCTATATATCTATCCATCTATCTATCTCTTCATCTATCTATCTATTTACCTATCTATCTATTATTTATAAATCTATCTTTCTGTCTGTGTGTGTGTCATATCTATCAATCTATCTCGTGCTCTCTTTCTTTCACACTCTCCCTCTTTCTCTATCTTGCTTTCTCTATTTCTCTTCCTTTCTCCCCCTCCCTCCCATCCACATCCTATATCAATCATATTCTCTCTTTCTTCCTCTCTTTATTTTTGTATTTCTTTGGTGTATTTATTTGCTCAACAATTTTTGTCTCCTGCATCAATATTCATATGGATTCTGGGGGCATTGGAATGATCATATGTTATTAACACCCTATCGATCTTTCTCTCTCTCTCTCTCCCCCTTCCCACAGATCACAGTGCGCCGGTCAACATGGTTGCTACTAACCTAGCCTACATCCAAGCCAACCAAGATTTCTACAAGAAGCTCGCCGAATGTCGATGGCATCCTGTCACCTCATACTCAGCCACGATCGAAGAAGTCTGCCAATAGAGGGCGCTGTTTACTCATTCCAGTGGGATAGATTCAAACTTATACAAATAACTCTGCCCAAGTCGAATCTGTTTGGACCTGTCAAATGTTCGATTTGGGAGATTTTTGACTTAGAAGGAGGCTAATAACACTGGCTTTGTATGATTTGTTCCAGAAAATCACATTGACTTAGGCAATTATTCGACTTAGAGGGTGTTGCTCAAAGGTTGCAATTGATCGGTACGCGCCAATCAAAATCATTGTTTCATGCGCGTCTTGTTAAATGCACATATCGCGCGCGAATGAAAATGCGCGTTAAAATCTGCAAAGTTGCAGTTGATTTGCAGTTGATTTTGAGCAACACCCCCTTAGACAAGTTCGACTGAGGCAGAGTTTACTGTATTGGTCACTGAAGGGAAACAGGAAAAGGGGATAACTGTACACAGGTGACCATTGTAGACTGGATCTGAAACTCTATAAAGCTCACAATATCAACTAGAGCTACTGTGAGCAGATGAGGCAAAGGAAATTGACAAATTGAATAAATTCATTCAGGCCTTCACAAACAAAAGCCAATAGCTTCCTTGGTTACACTCTGAACAGGTGTACATGTCTGATAAGGAATCGAAATTACATTCCAACCCTTGCACTACTAAGAACTAGACAGTTTTTGTCTCGCCTGCATAGCAGAATCGAGACATAGGCGCCGCTTTTTCCGAAGGCGACGTTGACGGCGACGGCGGCGTCAACAATTTAGAATTGCTCTAAAGCAAAAACCCCTTGCCCAATTTTCATCAAACTTGCACAATAGGTCCATTGGATAGCCCAAATAATGTGGAGCAATTCTTGGGTCATCATCGAGGTCAAAAGTCATCTGAGATCAAAATTTCCGAAATCTTAACCATCTTTATAGAAATATGTCAAAAGCATATTGCTATAATTTACAAATCGTGCAATGCAGGCGAGACTGCCAGGCGGCGTTTCATTTGTTTAGTTCTTGTCATTTGTGAAATTCGCAAGGACTTGGCATTCGTTCCATGAAAACTGAATGTTCACGGTGTCTTCAGATCTTTATACAGAATTGTGCACACAGAATTGTTGTCGGCAACTTTTTTCAAAAATGTTTCTTGCATTACATTATCCGATACCCTCCATTACCCTCTGTGTGGTGTATTGTTACAATGAGGTAAATTTATTTGCATTTTCTCACTGAACTCTGATGACATTAAGTTAGTTCATGTTGCTTGAGAATGATGTAAACCATATGTGGAAGATGTTCTTTTTTTTCAATCATTGATGAAAATTATTTTGCTCCCTGTAAATAGTACTTTCATGGTTTTCATAATAAAACGATTGTTTGTAGATACAATGAACTCAATGTATTTCATACTTTCTTAGATATGTCTATAACATTTAAAGGGTATCTGTGGTCAAAAGATGTAATTTATATATCACCTAAGTACATGACATCTAACATCTATAGATTACTAGTTAAAGGGCAACCCACCCCAGGAGTTATCGTATTCTCATTGAATGAAGAAAAATCAGATGTACGAGCTGTGAAAATTTGAGCAAAATCGGACAACATTCACTGCCGCTCAAGGGGATCCATGTGTTCGGCAACACTGACGGAATCGGGGACGTCATATCGACAACTCCTCATTCAGGTTGTACATAGAATTTTTAAAAATGGATCAATGTTAAATTCAGAGTAAGGTTGCAACATGATTCTTCCCAAAATACATGCAGAATTGATAAAGGAATGTTATACCCCCACCGAACATGGGCTTATGTTTAATTTTTCAAAAAGGGATAACATTTTGTATCCAGAACGAATGAGGAGTTGTCCGACATGACGTCACAGATTCAGTCAAATTTGCCGATTGCACGGATCCCCATGAGCGGCAGTGATCGTCAAATCTCTGTGAATTCGTAAATTCATAGCTTTTGAACGGGTTGTGCGATTTTGCTCAAATTTTCACAGTTTGTTTATCTGTTTTGAGAAAATGATAATTCGAGGGGTTGGTTCCCCTTGATTGATGAATGGTTTAGATTCATGATTGCGATGATGATGATAACAGTGATAATGATGGTGATCATAATGCTGGTGATGATACAGGTGATGAAAATGATGATGATGATGATGATGATGGTGATCGATAGTGATAACGATGATGATGGTGATATATGGTGATCATAACAGTGGTGGTGATAGAGGTGATCAAAATAATGATGATGATGATGATAATGGGTATGATGTCGATTGTGATGGTGATGAAGATGATAGTCATGATAATGATAATGATGAAATTGATGATGTGATATTGATGATGGTTATAGTTGTAATGACGAGAATGATCATGATGATGGTGATGATTATAGTGATGATGAGGAGGAGGAACATGAAATTGGAAACTGGATTAATGATAGTGATAAAGACGATGGTAGTACTAATGAGGATGATGAGGATAATGATGATGATGGTGGTGATGATGATGATGATGGCGATGAAGATGATAATTGTGACAATGACGAGATTGAAGGTGATGGCGATATTGGTAATAAAGATGAAGATGACGATGCTCATGATGATGATGATGATTGAAGATGATGATGATGACGATGGTGATGATGTGTTTAGCACCATGGCTAAATATTCTTTGTCTGTTTAATCTTCCACGCCCTCTTAGAAAACAGTTGAGATGATGATGATGATGGTGGTGGTGGCAATGAAGATGGTGGTGAGGAACATGAAATTGGAAACAGGATTAATGATGATGATGATGATGATGATGATGATGATGATGATGATGATGATGATGATGAGGGTGACAACGACTGCGATGATGATGATGATGAAGATGGTAATGATGATGATGACGATGGTGATGATGTTTTTACCACTATGTGTGGTCTTTTAAATCTTCCATGCTCCCAATAAAAAACCGTTGAGAACAAACATAGAATAAAAACATATCAACCAGAAACACTAAGGGCAGCAATTAATTATGACGACATTTTCTGCACTAAAACAAACACGTCATTACATTTCTGTGCGTACTTATTCACCTGAGATGCATATAGATGTAATT
>BQKZ01001422.1:0-32690 GCA_036244855.1 Temnopleurus reevesii
AATCTGTCTTCCAAGGCAGGAAAATTTCATTTACACAATTCCATGATTTGAAAAACCGAGGTCTGTCGTTCGATTCCCACCCACGGAAAACCCTGGACTAGGCTTGTTTGAGATTCATATAGCAGGATTCAAGAAAAGAAAATATATGAATTAAAGCAACGTGAATCAATGTCATCGGAATTAGAATGAGAAAGTTACAGATCAGGTAGCATAAAATATTTACCAAATGTAATTGCAGTAGTTGTATTCATTTTAAATCAACTCAAGAATTTACTTTTTTGTCAAATCAGCATAGTTTGAGATTAAAATTCCGAATGGTATTTCATTAAGTTTGACAGGAATGTATATTTAGTCCATTTTACTGATAGCTATTATGACGTTTCACGCAACTTGAAAGCCGTTTTATCGATCCGTTAGTTCCCCAATGGCTTATGCATACAGTGCCTTTATGCGAGCCAACTGAAGCTATACAAAAGGTTATGCCGATTGTTACAATACACTGGCCAATAGAACTCACCTGGAAGGTCGCGAGAGAAAAGTTCATTCATAATTTCGCAATCCCTTATATGGAACAATGCTATTTGCATAACAAGCGATAAGCCAATAGAGTAAGTGCATCCCGCCGAGAGCCTATTATGACGTTTGATCACATGACTAACTTCATTCATTACGACTTCCTGGTAATCCGGAAGAGCGGAACCGCTCGACTACCATATATGGGCACCAGTTCCGGTCTGCAGCCAATCAGCGCGGATTATGTATCAATATTCATAAGCTATCTTTGGTTCTCACGGAAATCCGTTGCGTTGATTGGGCGAGTATATTTAGCAGCGGGTTTTACCCACAGTTGGGCGCGGCGTAAGTTTTGATTGACAGCGCTACGTAGCGGTGTTTCAAGGACGTTTAGAAGTAGCAGTGGTGTATGGGCGATATATAAACGAGATAATTTCAATGACTCACGTTTGTGGTTTTGGAACCCGAGTTTGATCGCTGTCTGTCCCAGCTCGCTCGCGACTTGTTGCATGTCTTCCAAGCAAGTGGAAAATTGCAAAAACTTTGGAAACAACCCGGAAAATTGTTGGTAAGTCATCAAAAGCTGCTCATTTACCACAATTCATTATGTCTTTGTAGTAACGTAGATTTTTGAAAGTTTTTCCCGCACTTATCTGAATAAATTATCAACGAGATCGAGTTTGCTTGAGTTGAAACTTGAGTTCATTCATAAAAAGATGCGTTGACGTGGGCGGGTCTCTGGTTGAAACAGCTGATCGCAGTGTTAGTTGTGAAGAGGAGTCCGCTATCTTGCAGTAGTAAATTATCAAAAATGTTGAGAAATTCTAACTTTTCTGTGAAAAAAAAGTTTTTACTTTATGTTTGAAATGTTTGGAATCATTTGAGGGTAATTTTCTCTCATCTGTCAGAATTATAATGATGTTGAGTTTGAGGTTCAACGAGAACATGTCAATTTCATTCATAAAAACATGGGTATTGTGTGGGCGGGTCCTCTTTTCAAATCAGCTGATTGTTGCGCCAGATTACAGCATCTCGTTTACAATGTATCACTTTCATGAGATAATAATGTGTTTTTGTATTTGATATGATTGCTTTTGTGTTGTATGTGTGTCTAACTGTTTGTTTTGAATTATATTAAGTTTATACGGATTCTAATTGTAATTCTACTGTAATCTTAAACTTGACGTGATCTTTCGTGTCTGCGTAACTGCTTTTGTAGTGTAATGCAAGAGCGAGATGCGAGATGAACTCACTAATATAATGTATACTTTTAATGAGTGTGTAAATAACTTAAGACATGTATGCAAATATCTTTTCAACAAAAATTTACTATATTAATGTTCCACACACAAACCTCTTTAATTCAAGTATTTCCAAACGCATAAAATTTATTTTTGATAAGTTTCTCATGTTGGATTGCCCTCGAACATTAATTTTGGCAATACCATCCAAATGAAATGCTATGATCGATTATGAATGAAATGTGAAATTCATACTTCCATACTGCGATTTTTTTTTAATCTAAAGATAAGTTTTAACCCAGTAATTAGATTTGTCCTTCTCTGAATAATTATTCTTGTACATTCATGTACACCGTGACAATTGTCATTTTACTATACACCGTACATTTTGTACTAAACGCTTTAATCTTCGATGTTTCTTTTAATGATATTGATGCTTTGAATATATAATATACGTCCAAAGCAGAATAATACACAATACACAATACATAATTTGCCTATTCTATATAGACTGAATGAACATTCAATTGTCGTTATTTTTTCTAACTTTTGTTATTTATTCACATTTTTCTTGTGTGGATTGACAATGATTTAAAAAAAAATGTTGTTTTACTCAAATAAGACAAAAACTTATGTTATAGACCAACAAGAACTTAATTCTACGTGGTCAAAGTGCAAAAAAAAAAAGAATTCCAATTTACTCTCCGCTGCATTATACACAGATTACAATGAATTGTCATGCCCTGTTAAATTTTACTCAAACCCTCTTGCACTTTTCGACGCTTCGTTGCCTGGGACTTCTGAGAATTATGTAGCGCCCCCTTGTGGTGCTACCAAGAAGTCTCTCTACAGTACCTGCCATGCCTGCTATCATACGAACTCGGAACTAAACATTGTATGTTAAAATCTGTATTACGAAGTACGCTATAAATTGATTGATTTATGGTAAGAGCTTTATGTAATTTTATGCGAAAGAAGATATTTTCTATATAACTATATAGGACATTAAAATATGATGATTATTTAAGTTTACAAATTAATTTTGTTACATCCCAAAGATGCATTTACTCACAAGTTAAACATATTTTGGTCCATTGCCATCAAATTCAAATGATGAAAAGTCTTTAGTCCTTTCATCACAGTTTAAGCTTAGAATTGAGTGAATTGAATATTTATTTCAAACAATTTATTTATTTTGATGATTTTAAGTCGTGTCTGCTAGTATCACATTGGTATCAAATCTTTGGTTTTATATTTTAAGCAGAAATACAGTTAACAGTTTCCCACCATGTCCCACCAAAGCTAATGCAAAACACATACATTTTCGTGGGACTTGGTGGGACACTGGTAACTTTATTTCTGTCCATACTGTAAGTTCAAGACAATAAGAATAAACTTTTATAATTCTTTTTATTCCGAGAATTATTGTATGTACCCGAGGCACGTGGGTAATGATAAAATGATGATGATGATAATAGTAATAATATTAATACGAACTTCCTCTTCACAAAATTATTTGTAATTCACATTGTTCAATCCACAGGAAACTTCAATAAATATTGTAATACACAAAAGACTAAAGATCTAAGCACATGCATGATATATTTGATATAAATTCCTTATTTGCTGGTGGATGACGCTGAATAAAATAAACTCTGTCAGATGGAACTATACATATATACATGCGACGCAAAATACTTTGAACTATAACCAAGCACATGCATGGACGCTTCTATAAGATCATAACTAAGTGAAAGGTCTCGTAATTTCTATAGAAAATGATTTATGACTAATCATTTTATATCATATGGAGCCTCGATTTATCTAATAAGGGTATATTACGTCCTGTATACCGATTGTTGAAACAAAATTATGAAAAGAGAAATGTTTATCGTGGTCCAATTTGGGTGAACTCCACGGGGTGTTCTCTTGCGGAATACACCGCAAAACCCATCTGACACCATAGGTGTTTAATTTGACACTATGCATGTACATGATGTATGCCAGACCATGTTGACTGTGTAGTAATTACAAATAATTATACAATAAAGCGGGTTATGCACAATAGATCCGTACGCCATGTATTGTACAGCATGGACACAACAATCACAAGCCTGTTCCGATTTGAATATAACTACAAATGAGCATTGAATTCGCGTTCGACTTAATTTCACGAAAATAGTTTATATCGCTTTCAGGTTAAAATTGGATGTAAAAACCTATATTAGGAATACTATTTTTACAACAGCTAAACAGGTAGCTTTTAAAATAATTAAATCTGGGATAAAGGTATAAAAGCTCGAGCCCCGACGAATACGAAACGTAGAAAAACACCATTTAAATCCTATTAAGCAGGACATGAGAATCGAAATGGCATCCTAAAGACAAAGAGGATGCAATAAAAACGACCAATTAATTTCAAGGTAATCCTGGTAATATTCAAACGACCCTGGATTATTTGCTATATGTCAATGACGAATAACCGGATCAAACATGAAAACTTGATGAACAAAATGTGTTAAAATTCCAGCAAAAAATTTAATGTGGGTGAAGTTTTAACAAAATGAAGTGTGAAAAGTTGGGTCTGCCTTGTTATGTTGAGCATAGAGGTATATGCTGAGTGAATTAATTGCCTTGATTATTTTTTTTATTAGAGATAGATTATTATCATCATTCCGCACTAAAGAGTAAGAATCATCATTTTGAAGGTTTACATAGTAATATATACCTTTATAAATTGTTGGTGAAAAAAAAACGTGTCGAATAATGAACCGAGGGGATAGCTTCTTCAAATTGAGAGAGGCAGTTTTGTAGAGTCACAGAATCTATATGGTAAGAAAGTTCTAAAATATAGATTATATAGAAATGGTCTATTATACTGTGCTCATTCATTACAAAATTTAGCCTCTTATGAAAAATGGAAAATGACCAGGGACAGATCAATTTTCTCTTGTCCATGTAACTGGAATAAATCTAATTCTATATGATTCAATGTTTTGCAAGGAACACAAAATGTTGTTCGTGCTAAGCCAATTTAATTCAAACCTTACTGATTTTCCCTATTTGTTAAAAATTTATTTCATTTAACATTTATTCAAGATTGTTTTAGACGGCATGATGGTCTTGTACAAGGCATTTACATCTCGCTTCGAAAGAAAACCTACCGAGGACAGTGTTTTAAAGTTACATTGTCTCAACCGTGGAACAAATGCTCATAAAAATTCAAAATGTTTAAAATAGGATTATGAAGAAAGGGAAAGTGAAAAGATTGACACAATAAAAAAGATGAATGGCAAAATTGTGTTATCTATGGGGGTAAATAGAAATGAGTGTGCGTAGGCGGTCCAAAATGTTTTTATTATTAGTATTATTAATTTCGTTACAAAGAAGATCCCGGGTTTTCCCGATGAGGGTAAATGAAAACCCTCGATTGTTGCCGTTGAAAATGAAAGGGTTGAAAGTCAAGTCAAATGTTATAAATTTCCATGTCTTTTCCTCTCTTTTTGCAAACTAATCACGAGGGGAGATCATAAATAATAAAAGGTGGCAAAAAGTTTATATTTCATCCGGGTAACTATGACGTAATAATAATATAAAATAGCAATGAATATAAATATATAAGATAGCCAAAATACGAACGGCCACTAATGGATTATTTCATGAGTGAAAGTTGCGGTTGATTTTTAGTCGAGACTTAAATGGTTTTGACAGAATCTTGGTTTCTTATGTTAGCATCAGTGGTTGTTGGCATCATCAACAACAACAACAACAACAACAACAACAACAACAACAAGGAGAACAACATTTCATAGAAATTGATAAGAAGTGATTTTAAGAGACCTGGTCTGATTTTGATTGAAAATGATTGATCCGTTGAACAATTGCCTCTCAGACGAAGGAATATTGTTATCCCGCGATGTCTCGTAAGTTTTTGTTTTAAGTTACGTAACAGTTCCATCTAATTCGATACTTTTGTTTTTGGGTTATATAATGATGAAAAGTTAGCTTTCTATTGTTGTTGTGGTTTCATGTTTGTGAGATAAATGATATAGAGGCTGTCTTAGTTATTCCAAATGGGGGCGGTATGATATCTTTCTTGAGATTCTTTTTTTTTTCACGACAAGTATAATTATGTAAGCTTTTGAAAGTTTATAGGGAAGGGAAATTCCAAGATTTACAAATATGTTTGGTATGTGTAGTATTTGTGAGTTTCATTTTAAAGTTGTTTTAAACACAAAATGAGGGTTCAAATAATCAAGCACATCAGTTGCATGACATTTTACTGGACCTCCTCACACGCAGCTCTAAATGTGAAATAGGCATTGGAAAGGGATTATTCATGTTAATATCTGTAAAAATGATGTTACAGTTATTACATAATTGTTAATACAAATTGGTTACATATGAAATATGTTGTTTATATAGATTTTATAACAAAGACAATTGCAGTCTTCCCTTGAAAAGTTCCATACATGGTCATGCTGAAGCCGAAAAAGAAACGGGACGAAAAAAAAAAAATGATTATACCATGAATGGTATATATCTCGTCACACTTTCTGTTTCAAGTTCGAATCTCGAGCCCAATTCAAACAAAGAGAATCAGATCCTCTCTTTCTAGTCCACTTCGAAGCAGAATAAAGAACTGTTTTGCAGCCATGTTCGCTCGTGATTCTTTCGATTTCGCGGTCGATTCGTCATCGCCGTAATTGAGCGGCCATCTTGGATTTTGGTCATCTTGCACATGACAAAGCAGATGGTGATTTTTTTCCTTTCTTCAATGATTCATCTGTCGTCGTGCTGCTAACACGTGGATCGTTAGTTTATTCTCATTCTTTACTCGGTCTTCATGTGGTCTGCACTTCTTTGAATCAAACGGAATGTTGAATTTTCAGAGCCGACATTTTGCTTATCATTTGAACATGATTTGTACTACGACAAATATTGTTGCCGTTTTTCGTCAACCACGTTAATCGTTACTTCATCCAGTGACTAAGAAGATAATTCAAAATACTTTGGATTATAAATGATTTTGAATACGCGATGCTGCTAATGGAAGACTTGAAACAATACTTAGCTGCATTTAACAGAGTGTTCGGATCCAAAATGGAGTCGTTGCCGTATCGTTCATGTCTGCTGTTCGCTCTTGTCACGTGATCGAGGTGTTCATGCCGAATTATTTTCATGACTCGCTGAACAGAAGGATTAATATTTCGGCTAGTATTTGGATCATATTCATTCACAAATATTAGAATAATATGAAACGAATGAATTTAATGATTATCACCTGTCTTTTGAAACCAAATAACTTGAATGGATTTCGTTGGACTAATTTTGTGAAAGAATGTTGAGATCTTTTGGACCCATCGTTAACGGATTTTCAATTTTGATTTCGTATTTCTTTTTGAGGTTGGTGACGTTTTATATTAGACAAGCATTGATTATGATGATTGAATGATTATTATCAACAAAATTGATCAATAATCTGCTTAATATTATATGATCACATTACTATTTATCCGAAATGAAATGGGCGTCTTAGAAGTCTAAATCTCTGATGTCCGGCAAATTTCGGCAGCGTTCGACAACTTTCGTCACCCCTCGGCAACATATTCCATATCGTCTGCTTGTTAGACGCCCATTCTCAAACATCAACAAAAACACAACCCCCTCTCGGATAGATCCAAATATAGGATTATATCGCTTCCAGTTTTCCCAATTTTACACCAAATGTGTGATATTGGACAATAATGGGTGAAATATTTCGATCGTCTCGTCGGCGCTTTTCTCGGTTTTAAACCGCCGTTCGATCCAGGAATTCCTTCTTTGGGTTGAAGGCCTAGTGGCTTTCGAGGCTTCAGAGAACAGCATTTGATGGGCTCTTCTCTGTGCATGCTGTGTGACTCAAGATGCAGGAGTACAACACAACTAGGTACGTGAAAACCACAACCACAAAGCTACATGGGCCGCCATTTTGAGGACTTGGAAATGTTTCTCGTCTTTTATGTGCAGTGTATTAGTGCATTTTAATGCAACAAATAAATTCTCAGAAGACTGGGTGATTTTATTCGATTTTGCTTCGGGATGAATGTCAATGTCGACTGTAAATGAGTCGTGTCAGGTTTAGTCGAATGCATTTGGAAATCATTATATCAATCTTGATTTTAAAGTATTTACTCATCGAAAATACATGCTTCTTTATTTTTCATTTTTAAACGAATAATTTCTCTTGATTTCCTTTTGGAAGTACATTGCTAAATCGCTTGTTCCGTATGTAACACTTTTGTCATTTTCAGTTCAATGGGTCGCTCTTTCAATTATGACATTTCATCACAGATTTAAATCTCTAGCATTTGTTTTGAATCGAAACATTGTTTATTTCTGTTTGCATTTCATCTTTAACTGAAGATTTTCCTCTTTATCAGAAAATGTTCAGTAATAGTTGAGATATAAACAGATGAAAATCTTATTATAACAACAAATTATCTTCTGTTTATAAAGTACTGAATTGTTTCATTGATTTACGATTATTTGCTTTTATGAATATGCAGATGACGCATCGCACTTGAAAGTGTTTTGTTGACACTAGATTAAAGAAAGGGGAAACAGGATCTTATAACTTAAATGGAATCAAATTCATAAATTTCGCATCATTTTGCACTATTAAATTAGAAGTGATTTCAAATGCCATTATACACTTTTTACTGATTTTTACTGAGTAAAGTTCATCGCTTTGCGATGGATATGAAATCAAGGCTTGTGCTACATAATATTTCCAGTTCATAAATGTAGGAGTAGATATTATTGATACCAGGGAAATATCAAAAGTATATAATATGATGAAAATTGAAAATCATATTTGGAAGATGTCGGCACTAAACGTAACAGTAACCGAACTCAGTCATCGATGCTTTCCTAAAATGCTGGCGTCTTTCAAAATTCTCATGAGAATACAATTTGATGGAATCTGAGTAATTATATCCAGGAGGAAATTGACCCATAAATTAGGCAAGCTTCATGTATGAGATGAATTCTGTGTGGGATACTTTATCAAGGGTTTCGCAATCTTTCAAGGCGTTCCCGTCTTCATATCGAGTTCCAATAAACCACAGCTATGTGAACTTGACCACCTTAAAGTTTACTCAGCTTCTAACTCATAAAAATGCCGCGTTTCTTTTTTTTCAACCAAATTTACCCGTTCTCTCCCAAAGCCTCTCCCTTTCTATTCTTTCCTAAATGGCCCACTTTCACTTAGAGTCCGCCTCCCATGTCAAAGCACATCAAGAGGTCTCTTTTTTATCATTCTGTTGGCCAATCGCCAAAGTTCTTTAACGCACATGACAAATCATGATACCCGACAATTATTGCAACGATTGAATGTTGTGCGCTCCGGGTGTACTATGAGGAATGATGCATGATCTATCGAAGATTAAAATACTTCTGCAGGATAGATTGGATGATGGTGATGGTGATGGTGGTGATGATGAGAAGATAATGATGCCATCAGATGATATCTAGTTTGCAATAGTGGCATAATTTCGTCAAGGTGGAGTTTGATATGAGCGCAAGCCCTTGGCAGCGTCCTGCCTGCTTTCGACATAAGAGGGTGACGAATCTTGTAAACTTGAATCAATTTGAATCACGACAGTCTAAACAAGAAGTTATGTTAATGACTGAACAACTATACCATGTAAAAATGATATGATATTTGACTCGTCATAGGAAAATTTGATTGTGAGTCAACAATCTTGATACAAGTTGAGTGAGATTGTGATAGCGTTGTAACTATCCAACGGGCCGCTGAGTCGGTTATTTTGGCATCACACCGCTCTAGGACGTACAGGATTTGGCGTGTATCATATCTTCCTCGCTCTGTTGGAATTATTTGTCTTGAGAAATATTTGAAGATTATGTTTCATATTTCCGTTTTCTGCAGGACTGATCGTTCACCGACGACAGCCGATGCAATGCCTGGGCTTATTATGACACACGTACCTTCAGAATTCATTCGCCGAACCGCTCCGAATTTCCCCGAAACCTCACCGACCGCCACCGGCGCCAACCTGCTCAACAGCTCTATTCGTCAGTCATTCAACAACGCACCGCAGATGACTATCTCCGCCGAAACTCTCCCGGCGTCTTCAGCCACCGGGTCGTTACACGGCGGTGCCTCGTGCGCTATGATGTCGGCTTCGTCCACGAGTCGTATGACGAGGCCTGTTGAGCGACTTCGGCTTCGGGAATGGTTGAAGAAGATGATCGAGACGCAGGCGTTTCAGGGGCTCTCATGGATTGACAGAGAGAGACAGATTGTGAAGATCCCTTGGAAGCACGCGGCTAGGCACGGCTGGAGTCGAGACAAAGACGCCTGCCTTTTCAAGGCTTGGGCCATCCATACCAGTAAGTTTGCTTCATTTTTACCAAAAAAGTGGCAGAGTAATTGAACGAATAATCGTATAAAGTAGCGAAATTTATGTGTTTTTCCTGACCTGGGTGTATGTATTATGTATTGTTGTTTAACCATCAGATCTGTGGAAGAAATAGCAATCACAATTATAAATACTCTGATGGCAGTGTGCAAAATTGGGTGAGCGATATCTAATAAAAACACCCGAAGTATATTGTGTTTTGCATATGGTTTTGAAGTTACACTGGGAATGAACGGTTTGACTATATTTCACCCCTATTCTATTCTTGTCCATCTTCACTCTAATATTATTGGGCAGAAGTCTCTAAATCGAATGTAAAAAAAAAACCGTGTCAGTGAAAGTGGAAACTTGCAAAGTTCTTTCTTCGAGGATTTTTAGTCGAGGAAAAATTGAACGAATCATGAGATTCAGTGTTTGAATATTTATAATTCAATTGTTAGATATGCTCTCTAATCGCAAGAAAATTCATTCAAATTAATCTGGAATTAGTACCTTATAAGTTAATGCGGAGGAAGATATCTAGATGACGCCACTTTTGCATGTTTTCTATTTGTCAATGATAGTCACATGATCCTTTCTGATCATTGTTTAGAACCTTTTTATAAACCACCCTGGATGAGCAAGTAACTTAAATAAAAACAAACTTTACCATAAATATTTATACTTTCCTTTTCAAGCTGCCAGGAATTCAGGCTAAATTAAACTAAGCGAAAGTCAAGTGGAAAAATTCCACCCTCAATTTAAATCAATAAAACCAAAATATACTTATACTTATATTTCACTTTCATATCAAACAAATCGCGACTCATAATAATCAATTAATATGAATTGATCAAATGTGATCACGTGACCCTAGGCTTGAACCGGAAGTAAACAGTGGCAGTGACACTTCCTATGTTGGCGTAGATCCTTATTCTCCTTTTGAAGTATTTTCCCCTTCCATTTTCTTATGATTTACACAAAACATTGTGATGTTTGTGATCACATGCATTGTTTTCTTGTCATAAAACCTCATGATTTTAGATCCGATTCCTGTTGTTAAACTTTCAAATTTGGCTCTAATAACTTTGGAAGAATAAACTCCTTTCATTTTAGAAGAAAAATCCTTTTATAGGTTTATATTTTATACAGAGGACCATGACATACAAAATAATGGGCATAAAAACGATTAGGTCCTACCGCGTGATGATGCGATTTTGACTCACTCCCCGCCCGGGTAAACAGAAGTCCTGCTATATTCATCGCATGGATCATATTATTCATAAATTTTAAGTCTTCATGATTATGATATTGAACATCGCAATTTTTAGTGATATTGATTACAAGTTATACTTAAATATATTTCGTTTGATACTTCGTTTGATATTGATATTGACGTGTTAATAATTAGGTGTAAAGATTTAATAGTATTCACTCTGCATTATGTCTTTTTTTCCAAACACCTCAGTTAAATTTACCTTAATTCATTGTACATAACTATTTGATAAGTCGAAATCGAAGCTCTATATTATGCACTGCGATGTGTTGTTAATTTATATTTTGCTCATTCATGTCTTAGACATATTTTTTTGCGACTTCTAACTATTGTTCTTCAGACACTTTCATCATACATTTTTAAATGAAATTATATTGAAATTAAATTTTGTGCTTTATTGAATGTTGGAGGTTGAATAGAAACACGGATCTTCCACGCATTGAACCCAAACAAGTGGATGAAGAATTGAATTAATTCAAGGACAAAATATCACTCTCACTATCAATTTCTATCTCTAAAAGAAAATTAAATAGACAACTGATGACGAATCTATTTGATGCCACGACTTGACAAAATATTCATTTCCGGAGAAATAATTGATATTTTTAGGATTGTATACACGATTAATGGTAGTGAATTAATTGTAAGTGAATACCCGATGACTTGTCTTGTAAACAAAACTTTGCATGCGGGGGAGAATCAATGAGAAATAGGGTATCACTTAATTATCAATCTTTACTGCTCATTTTTATTTATTTATTTATTTATTTATTCATTATTATTATTTTTTTTTTATAATCCATTGACAGCGCTACGAAAAAAAAAAAATAAGTAAGAAGATATTGAAAGGGAATTACGTCGCAAAAGTTTGTCTTCTTGTTGTTATCTCGAGAATTACACATATAACATGGACATTATTATACTTTCATGACTACTGTTCGGAGACGAACATTAAAAATATTTATCTCTTCAATCAAAATCACAGTATTTGCAAACAATCATAGAGATCAAATACAAGGAGAACCGAAAAACACCATCCGGAATAGAAAAATAAAAAAGAAGAAAATGGCAGGATTGTAATCATAATGTATCGTGATATACGTATAGTTTTACATCAAGCAATATATACAAATCACCATTAACTTCTTAATTTCCTAATTACCTTCAGCAATAGTTCTTGTCCATAATTACCAAATAAATATCACACTGTATAAGGTCCGTTGCCTTTGTACGGTTGCCCGTTATTACACACTCATTGAAATAAGACCTTCAACGAGTTTTATTCAGACCACTCAAGGGATTTTAGCCCGCCTGGCGTTTCTCCGAAAAGCCTAATTCATATTGAGGGCATCAGCTTTGCTCCAAGTGTACAGTCATACTTATGGAATGGCTTTTTACTGTTTGCACTAATTTTTTTCTCCTCTTTTTTTTAAATGAATTGCAGCATTATTGGGACTCTTGCGAAATGTATGCCGTAATTGAATATTGAACTAAGCGTCTTTCTAATGATGTTGATACCTGTTCAGGCATGAATTTGGTATGTTTGATTGATATTTTAATATTTATTTTTCATTGAAATTAAAATATCATGAAGATCAAGCACACAGAAGCACAAATTTAAATGCATTAATTTCTTAATTTTTTCGCTCCCGAACATGCATGTGTCATACACAATGATAATATAGGCCAAAGAAGAATGCGCTTCTTTTGCCAGACACGGTTGAACAACTCAGCGGCATTTCTTTTCTCTTTCTCTAACCATTCGCATTGCATGATAACAATACCGATTCTTTTGTTACGAGCCAGAGGACATTTTCCAACGTGTGTGTTCCTATTTCAGAATTAAATGAAAAGATTCTTTTAAATTATTCAGTTCCCTTTGGCATGTTCTGATGTTAGCCGGCAAATAAACTGGTCATTGACACGTATGCAATCCAAATACAGACAAAGAGTTTTATACATTTTCTGTGACAATGTACTCTGCATGCATGGGCAAGAAGAAGCATATTGAATATTTACCATTCATTTATACCGGAAAATATCATATCATATATTTGTGTTTTTTACCCGCAGGCCTTTTTTCTGATTTAAAAATGACAATATGCTGTAGAGTTTCAATTGTGTATATGGCCATGGTGAAACATGAACTTTTAAAGCCAACATCTCGATGTTCTGTTGCACAGTTTGTAATAAGGTTTTTACTGTATCGTGTCGTGTTGGGTCACAAATTCAAGAAATTGAGATGGAAATATTATCAGAAAAAATACAAAGAATAATACAAGCAACTAAGATATAATTAATTTTTATAATATTTAGATTAACCTTCAGTTGCGGATGCTGGTCTCAGCGGTTGGTCTCATTGCTTTGGTAACAGGGCCCCATGGTCCTGGACCAGACTCGGTTGTTGGTCCCAAAATATTGGTCTACCGCTAGACCCGCCACGCGCCCATGCCCAGCTGACTTTCAAAATGTGGTTAATTATTGTGGAGAAGAGCTATAGGAGATCAAACCATTATACGCTTTTAATCGGTTAATATCTTATCAATCGAAATATTTGCCATGATCTGGGGTCCAGATATGGAGAAAATCATCTTTTATTTTGATTTATTTATCTTGATCAACCACTTGACTAGGCTCTGATTTCCTAAACCAAAATGATCATTGGTCGATTTCAAGTTCGTTTAATTCTTAAACTTCTATTTTATGTTGATGACTAAAGTTTACGAAATACTTTTAGATATGTATGCAATGTATTTCACTTACTTGATGAAATAATAATTCGTAAGATGTTGATCTTTATATGATGTATATATTATCATCTTGTCCGATTCTGAAATGATGAAAATGTCTAGAAATTTTCAGCGAAAACCGATTACCGATGGTGTCGAAATAAATTAAAGGGTCATTAGCCGCTTCGATATTTCCTAAGAATGTTTCCGCAGTGTTCTCCAAGGTCCATCTTTCCATATTTGACGCAGTCCAATTATCTTAAAGAGCCTTGTAAAGTGGGATGGGAGTGGGGGTTTTGTGCGATCAATTCATTCTCCAAAAAGGAATGATCGATAAAATGATTCAATTTGCTTTGAGGCGCCGCGGATGCACGTCGCTTTTGTTTTATACTGCTTCGGTGTTGTGAAGGGGAATTTGAAGGTAAATCGTCAGGGAAGGGGAGGGGTTAATGTCCTGAAGAAATTTGCGGAACGAATATTTCTTTAACATGATTCGTTTGCGTTACCAAGGGCACCGATCGAAGGCGTCCACTTCAATATGATTCATTGTTCATTTAAAGGGAGGGGAAGTATTGCGTAACCAAAGTGTTATAAGCCTTTGAATGTATTATTGTGATCATTGCCAATTCAATGAATCATGGCTTGAAGACACTATAATGTGTCTTGTAATAATGTCCAATGTGCTGTTTAATCACATACGACTTAATTGGGCGTCGATCATATATTCGTCATAACCATCCGAGTTATTCAATAATCGGGAGGGGATTTCGAAGTACTGTACTTTTGTAAGACATGTTCATGGCAGTGCGTAACGATAAGTAATTACCAATGACAAAGAGTTATTAATCAGAAACATAACATAACAATTCGATGCGTTGTTCGATTCATACCATGTATTACCCCTGTTGTCAAGGAGGGGGTGCTAGCATCCGCCTCTAGTCATCACCGATGACTCAACCATCTCAAAGACGTTCTTCAAGACCATCTTGATTGCTGTATCAGGATTCACAAGAGAAAGTGGATTTTTTTTGGACGATAATGACAATCAGATAACTTTATAAACAGCAATACGTTTATAACAACAATCAAAGTATCTGTGTAAAATATTTGACAGGTACCATTTAGATGGGTAAAACTAAATAGAAAGTCCCGCATGGGTGGTTTTGTGTTACCTCTGAATGCCCGCATGGTGCATTCTTTTCTTACTCTACAAAAAGCACGTGCTATCCGCCTACGCCTTTTTGTCACATGACTGAAGAAAAAAAATCCCCTCAGCTGCGAGGACAGGTCTTGAATGAAAAAGAAGACAGAGAAAAAAAGTTGAGAGAGAATGGGGGCAACAAACTTTTGCGTCTTGGAGAGATGGAGTTTAGAGATGCGTGGGCGAGCGCAATTTCGCTGCGGTTGCCTCATCGCATGGCGGTATTGTCATTACTGTAATTAGATCTACAGCAATTGGGAGCATCGAAGTGCGGGTTACCAAAGTTCGTTTTAGGCTCCACGTGCCACTTTTTAAAATTGAACTTGACATTTTCTGATAATTTCATTTGCCAGAGGGGGTTAGAATTTTTTGTTCTACCTTTGTTATTTATTCTTAACCTCTTAGCGGTTGATTTTGTTCTGTTCCACCATCAGTAATATTTGTTTTTGTTTTTGTTTCATTTTGATTTTAAAATTATAGATCTTTTTTAACTTTAGCATTTATTTATTTATTTATTTATTTGATTTGATTTTTTCATTTATTTATTTATTTATTTATATATTTATTTTTGTGGGGAGGCGGTAGCTACCTTTTAATAAATCAATGAATATTTCTGATCATGCCTGTCCCAGCTAGGGTGTGGGGTCATAATGCTCTTCACTCAAGAATTCGAAGAATAAATAAGTGGTATTTTAAGATTAGCAAAAACAACGTGGTGTCCAATATGAATGTATGCTGACAAAATATTTCTGCCTTCCTGAAGGTCATGTGTTGTGTCGATTGATTTCCTGGCTTTGTAAATTATAAGCCATCCACGATTCGTTTTCTTGGGGGTGGGGGTGGGGGTGGAGGTGTAGTCCACATCAATTCCTCACTTTCCTTCAAGAAATTGATTTGTATTATGGTCTCACTATATTATTTTAATGCGCAATGGATTCTAATTTTACTATTTTGGAGTATTCCTGCCTGCTTCAACCAGATAGCCACCCACGTGAATTTGAAGAGAATGTTACCCGGAGCAATAACTTCAGGCCAATTTCCATCATTTTGGACTCATTATCATGATTATAAGATTTCACCACGATGGCAATATAAACAGTATATTATACACTGAGTCATATTGAATTATTTTTAGTTGCAATGCAATACGGTGCAATGTGTCTGGGTGACGAATAAGGAAGGAAATACTTGAGTGATAATCAAAAGGAGTTTGAATAATATCTTCTCCTTAATTGGACCGAAATCGTGGAGCTCGAAGATTAGAAATTCATACAACTTTGTTTACAAAATAATATATGTTTATTATTTTGTTTATATCTATTTAATTCTCATGTTTATAAATGGCAGCCCAATCAGCAAAACAATGGTTTATATGTAGGGAAAAGGAGCTTGAATATTATTTCTTCTCCATAATTGGATTGAATCCATGTTACTCGAAGATTGAAAATGAAAACGTTTATTTTGTTTCTATTTATTTGATTCTTATATTTATGAATCGCAGCCCAATAAGCAACACACTGTGTTTCATGCATGGAACCATGGATACTATTAATACTTCCATGATGGAACCATTATAAAAAAAAAAAAATCACACACCAAGACACACACAAAATTGTATATGAATGATGAAATAATACAACAAAAAATGATTGATAATAACATGATGTAATTATGAAAATTTCAAAGGGTGAAACACACATAAATACAACTTTAACAGAATACTTGCAATACTTCTCCGTAGCTCTGATCACCATTTCTTACTTAAACCGATAAATTGATATGAATTACTTGGGACTTGGATACATGAGACAATTGACATGACTCAATTGATATAAATAATCCACATGATATTCGAATGAGTGGGTGGGAATCATTCATGTCTTGAAATGATATATTCATAACCCAAATATGAATAGAAACAGACGGATTGCAACTAGAAGAGAAACAGGATGTAAAATGTCTCTGAAATATAAAATGTTGTGATATTTGCCTTTTATGTATACTTCCAGGGTTGGGCTATGTGGTCATATTTTGACTAAAAATGCAGCTACAAATTATTGTTTTCACTTCATGGGGGGGGGGGGCAAAAAAGTGGCCCGCTTCTTTTTAAAACCATTGTTGTACTTGTAATTTATTGGAACATACTTGTTATTCATAATTCTTGTAGTAATGTATGTTTGAGAACATTTCGCTGTATCTTGAAGAAACTACTTCACACGTATAACGACAGGTTTATTGAGTATATATTCATCGTTTATAATCGTCCTTTACATTCCATTCGTGCGACTGTGCAAAACGCGGGGGCGTCTAATCTTTGTCATGTGACATTACACGCAGTAGTCTATGCAAACAAACCCCATTATAAATCAGGTGCAATCGGAGTGTGTATGCATTTCGCAGGTTCATTTCATCTTATTTCTTTTTTTTTTCTTTTTCTACGTGTGAGTTATTCTTGCACTTTACACATTTTATGGTGCTTTAATATTGAAAAATCGCAACTCTTCCCTTACCACCAGACAAGATCTTTATTATTATTATTATTGTTTTAATCATTTTTTTTCGGATGTTTCTCAAGGGGGTGACTTTGGAGTCACTTAGTATTTTGGTTGATAAGGTAAAGATTGAGAATAACTCTAATTACAAGGTTATCAAAAAATATATATATATTAATATAAGAATCACATTCTTTTATTTTCTGAATCGTTCTGGCGGCTTAGTGATCGACTTTCAACACAAAAGAGGAGAAAGGGAGAAATAAAAACCCGCCCAGAATGAAAGTGTGATACTGAATGGCGTAGACAGAGATCGGTGACATTAAAGGATTGAGTGGGGGGGGGGGGGGGGGGGGTGCCCTCAATATGTGTTCTCATTCTTTTTGAATAACCGAAGATGGTATAGCTTAAATTCCAAATCCAGGTTTTCATTAAATCTGAGAGGACAATACGTCGTTATTTAAGTACAACGGATGATTTTTTTTGGGGGGGGGGGGGGGGGGGGGGCGCCCGTGAAGGCTACCCCACTAATGATTACAGTCAATGGATAGGCGTCACAGAGTATTTCAACCATCAAACCTGTATGAAGCATTAACATACTTTACCTTGGAGGAAAATGAACAACGGGGAGCTGAACCGCAACAAAAAAAAATGATCATAAAGAAAAAGAAAAAAGGAGAAAAAAGGAGAAAGAAATCAAAGAAAAGGCGCGCAGATGGTTTAATTCTCCCGCGTTTGCGGTTGAGAGGGAAAATAAAGCCCATTCTTTTTTTCACATTCCACAGTTAGCCGTGCTTGTATACTGCGATGACAGAGAAAAGAATTGTGATAGAATAGTACTGACACAATTTATTGTGCCCTAGGACCATTAACTATCGCTGTTGGCTTTTAACTGCATGTATAAAAGAAAGAAAGAAAAAACTGAAATAGAACAAAGATGAGTGAGACAAAGAATCACAGTTTTGAATATGACTTTGTTCGCGTGTACTTTATACCATGACACATTTTTGTTCAGATCTAAACATTGATATTTGGGGAGAAATTCAGAAGTTAGTGCTGTTGTCGGGACTATATTATGATAAAATTGGCGCACCCTTTCTATAGAACAAAATTGAAGCACATTTATCAACGGGATTAATTTCGAAGATTACTTCTTAGTGGGCCTATAGATAAAATAATTAAATGGAAGAAACGTGCATGGTTGGATATAAAGTTTGGTGTGATCAAAACAATCTGCATTAAAACAAAGCACACCATTGCCAGACGTTTATAAAGTTGAAAAAAAATCGCTCAAAGGGTCTAGATGATTAGACTAACGTTAAGAAATTATTTATGAATGAATAGGAGTGTGAGTAAAACAGCGCGAATGTGAGAGTATTACATTGACCCCTCCCTTCCCTCGGGGATGGCTGTCTTGGAAATCAGATGGAAGATTTTGAACTTATCCTTACAAGAATGACGCCCACGCATTGGATGTGGGTGTCCAGATGTACTTTCTGGTAGCAAATTATTTTCATGGCCGTGGAGTTTAGGAAATGTTTCTCAACAATTA
The DNA here is from genome assembly GCA_036244855.1 of Temnopleurus reevesii. NCBI lineage: Eukaryota > Metazoa > Echinodermata > Echinoidea > Temnopleuroida > Temnopleuridae > Temnopleurus > Temnopleurus reevesii. The sequence continues at coordinate 19,410 of BQKZ01001422.1, forward strand.
CCCCCTTATCGTGCTTATCGCCACCGTATGAGTGACCGGCAAAGTATGTCAAGAAAAAAGAAAGCAAATTGTGTCATTGACCAGTTGAAGTATACAGTGATTTAGGAGAAAGCTTTATAAATCATCATAATATTATATAATTTCCTTTATGGAACACGCAAAATATCGTGTTGTAAATTTGATTTGTTGTGTGAATTGTCCACGGAGCAATTGTCTGATTGTTGTCGCAGGATACATATTTCTGTAAGAGCGCTATATAAATGCCAATATTATTATTATTATTATTAATGAAACGATGACAATAAATTGTTTGATTGAAAGAATAGGGATTACATTCTGTTCTATATCAACCTATAATTGACAACACGATATGTTTTCATTACTATAACAATTAGGACCGGAGCAAAAGTCGGGTCGCCCTATCATATTAATCAAGACATTCAATTGAAAATATTTTCTTCCAAAGATTATATTTTATTACTGCAGTGATCAGTGGTGATGTTGTGATTTTCCCCATTTATTTATGCATGGTCGCAGTTATATTTTGGGGACCCTTTTTAAACAGTGTCAATTTCTCATCCATAGGACATACAAAATCTTTAGGGTATTGAATAAGTATAAATTCGCTCTCTCTGAATGTAATGTTACTCTATATGATGAATGTGCCACGCGTTATTGAGTCACCAGTGACTCGTTTAGCTGATGTCCATCAATCAACACCAACCATCTCCTATCACCTTGTTAACGCAATGTCACTTCAAAAGCACGCGGGAGCAGCGAAAGTCATCGTGACCTATATGTTGGAAATCAACTTAACCCGAGTGACATTTTTCCAAGATTTGTCCCGATTGGTGGGTGAAGTTTGAATGAGGCGCGCAGCTGGGGCCGACAGCGCGGGCTTTGCGATCAAGCCGCCCGCCGATCATCGGGTCGGCATCTAGATGCTTAGGTGCTGAATCACTTCATTGGGAGTGATTGGTGGAGAATGATTCAATGTGATGCGATTTTTCCAACATCTGGAGTTTGGGAGTGGTGGAATGATGGAGGGGCGTTGGTCAATGTTCAGGAAGTGAAATGAAATTGGGGGGGGGGGGGATTTTGGGATGCAGAATCTTATCCAATCTTCGTTTGTGTGTGGGATGGAGGTATAAGCAGGCAATATTTCGGTTTTGCACTTTTGAAGATAACAGGATCTTTTGCAAACAAAAAAATCATAGCAAAGCTAAAACATGTAACGCAGTGAAGCATGATAATACAGATGAACGTAAATGTATAAAACTGATAAAAGAACACTTTTGCGTCCGATTTCCTCTTACACTGACTGTGATTCCATAATGTCAATGTTATACCGTGATTGCATCGATCAGTATGCATCAAGATACTTAATTTCAATTATTTTTCAAAATCAATCAATATATCTCAAACCAACTTAATCACGTTTTTCTCTCTCTTCTTCCTTTTCAATCTTCAGAGAAATACGACCCAACGACCGACTCTCCCAAAGCCAACCCAAAGGTCTGGAAAGCAAACTTCCGCTGCGCCATCAACTCCCTACCCGACATCGAGGAGCTGAGGGAGAAGGGGAAGACGAAGGGTAATGATGCCTACAAGGTCTACCGGCTTCATCCCAAGAAGAAGAGACAGAGCAGAGATACAGAAGGTGATTATTACCCCGGAGTTAGCACTCGTCTATTCAAACACGCACCGAGATCAGTTAGGAAATTATTGTTTTCCGCATCAATATCTTACTATATCCTTTAAGATTGGGCAATAACATATTACCAGGTACATCCAATACAATAATAGTGTTAACACCTTGAGCACTCCGCAGAGTTGATACGTGCGCCATGTGAATTGCATATGTTATCATCATCATTATTACGGTTATTATTATCATTAATTGTAATGATTCATTTACTTCTTACTATAAGCAGTATCATGAGTAACAGAATATGTCATAAAATATAGTGTTCAATAAGACTTTGACTTGAATTGAGTTGAAATTTATTCATCACTTCAATAAAAAGAAACATACAAAATTACAAACTAGAACATTATTTAACAAGAGAAACAAATTACATAAAATACTATGAAGTTACTGGATCATCAAAAATAGAAATAATAATGTTCAAATGTTCAAAACCTAATATTTTTCTTCGCAATAGGTACCAAGGAGATGAAGAGACAGAGGAGTACATCGAAAACCCGGACAAATAGACCAGATAAAAAGCAACAACGGAAGAGAAATAACTTGGTTATCCCAGCATCAGAGGTAAGAAATAGTACAACTCCGTATTTAATTATCATCATTTGAATTAATTTGCTATTGATTATTAACTATTATCAACTGATCATATTTATAATCATTTCATGGGGTTGAAAAAGCAAACGTTTGGTTCTCTTTGACATTATTTTATCTTTCTTTTGTAAGTCATTTAGATGTAACCATGCCATTATTTCCATATGAATCTATTAATGATGACAGATAAACAAAATAAAACAAATCAAAACAACATCAACACAAATAATTTACTCAAAACACCAATAGTGATATGTGTATTCCGATTTTCTTTGCCATTGTTTTGTATTTTTATTATATACAGATGGCAAATTTCTTGATTACAAGTTTCTGTCGTAAAACGTGACGAAATCTAAATAATTGTGATTTGATTTTAATTTCATTTTATTTCAGAGCCTGAATAAATTGTCTAACCATTCCTCCTTGACCAAACTCTCAAACGCAAGCGATGAGTTAGCTGAGGAACTACTCAATAAAAGAATGGCTGAAATCAGCGCAGCTTACACCATGTCGGAGTCAGAGAAAACTGGTAGGTTTAGACATGAAAATAAACTAAAGACATAGTTCTGTCTTTATTATTTATTTTTTTGGTTTCTGCGCATAATTATTTGTTCCGTCTAATTCAATTATAAAAAGAGCCTAAGAAATTGCCTTTCTGGAAAATACTTTATTAGAGTGTCAACCATATCGTACAGTCATGTAGGAGCTTTTAGTGTTTTTTTCCATGAGACATGTTTCAAATAATTTCAAATCCAGCAGTCCTTTTTACATGATTTATATGATTTTGTCAAACAAATAATAAGGTCATATTCCGTCTATATCCATTGTTTTGGCCGATGGTTGGCCATAAATTAAGGGATCTACCGTATCAGAACAATGGCCTATATTTTGATGGAAGTTTATCTCGCACGCAGTTCCTATATATTTCCGCGGTCACAAGAAAAGATATCATTAATTTGCATCAATCAAATTCGTTTACAATTGATCCTACTCTAAAAAAAAATAGAAAAAGGAAATATACAAATTCCACCGGACGGGAAGCGATCGATAATATAAAGCGGTAGCTTATATCACGTTGATGGTATTTTTAGTCAATTTCATGGAAAGTAGGACTAGCGATAACTTATTTCCTATACAAAAGCACAATATCTACACGTAATCCGGGCCAAATGGAAGTATACATTCACATTTAGCATAATTTCGGATGTATATGACTGGCATTTTTCTCGGAATAACTTTCTTTTTGCGAGCACGCGTCGGGACAATGCCTAAGGGACTCATTGAGGAAATCCTATTGTATCAATTAACTGAGCGTGATGTTGTTGAAAGTTTGACCAAGTCCAAGTGTTTTGGGATTCCCCTCGGGGCATTCTAAGATTCCATTTTACATGGAATCGATCCTGACCTTACTTTTCTCCGAAAATATTTGGGTTTTTCTAATGTATGGTTTTTGACAGAGCGGCCCTATACACATTGCTACTTCATGCCTTATTTGAACTTGATTAAAATAAATTCAGACAATTGGGCTAAATATTTGATTACTTTAGAAAATAATCTAAATGAAATTCATTTAATTTCTCGTTTTGGTTTGTTTAGAGAGGTGTTTTTTGGATCAAATTATTTAATGGAACGTTTGGAGTATCTCTAATTTCGACTACCTATAGAATATTCCTGATATTTGAGGTAAAAATGAGCAAAAAACTGTTTGCTCAAGGGAGTCACCAACCATTGGCAAGGCCCCACGTATGTTATACAAGAACATTTGTGAACATAACTCGTTTGCAACATTAACGATGTAGATCACAAGAAATGTGATAACTTCCAACCGGACATGTGTGGCTCAGTGGTAGAGCGTCTGCTCCATGCACGGAAGGTTGTGGGTTAGATCCCCGGTCGAATCATACCAAAAATATTAAAGATAGGACAATCTGCCTTCTTGCCAGGCGCTCGGCAAAAAGGGTAATAATAACTTTATATTATTCAGGGTCCGCTGGAATAACAGCTTACAGCTGAAAGAGATATTATTATTATTATTATTATTATTGCTTCCAAACTCTCAGATCGTATGAGGCTCGACGTCCACTGTGTCTTCAAGCCAACCGGTCCCACAACCACGACCACCTCCTCATCAAACCCCCTCCTCTCCCCGATGTCGCCTCCGTCCAACCTCCAATCGCCAACCACTCCCTACTCGACAGCGATGTCGACCACGGGTTTTAACGGTTTCACCTCGCCGAACGCCTACTCGACCACCATGGCGCACAGTAACTGCGTATCGCCGTGTAGCACGGTGCCGTCAACACCGGCCACTACGCCGCAATCACCCCCGCCATCGTATCACCTCGTGATGAACAATAGACAAGGGATGGGGTGCGGGTTCAACGTGGAGGCGAGGTTTGAACTGAGCCATCAACAACCAATGGGCTATGAAAGCTACCATGGTAAGTGACGAAAAATCATCTTAATCTTAAAAGACATAGAAAATAATTTACTCTAAAGCTTTTACCACGGCGGTATAAAATTCATTGGGGCTTTCAAACTTAAAGTTAAACGAGCACATGATGAATATAAAATCATTAAATCTTAGGATAACTAATGTACATGAATACAGCATAAGGATTGTTCAGAATCATAATCAATCGCAGCTTCTTGTTAGGAATGCATACCAAACTTAATTTATTTCATTAGATATTTTCGTTCATGGGGGATATTTTCCGTCAATTTTAAAAAAAGGCGTTAATTTTCGGAAAAACCTGTGCTTTATTATGAATTTGAATTGCCTGTAATTATCGCTCAAAATGTCCGGGTTTGGGAATACCACAGCTCAGCACTTTTCACCAATTAAAAGCCTCCATCATAAATTAATCAGCACATCGACATTAATGGGATAATGCTTCTAATGCACACCTATAGGGAACATGGTTTGTTATGATTAAGCGGTTAATAGTTTAAAATATCCTCGAATTTCCGCCTTTTCGACCCTGATCCGGGCTAGACAAACACAAATAAAAAGGAAATCCTTTCGCTGCTTCCTTTCATACACAACCTACATCAAATTAAATATATGGGCTAATGCTCCGGCTGAATGTAAAGATGCAGCTGAAAATCCATTTGGAAATAACATGGGAATTTTAAATGCGAATTGGCTGCGGAAGCCTAAGCGGTGATCGCTATTTCCAACTCCACTCAAAACTGCATATTTTCCCACGAGCTCAAGTTTACTGCCTAATTTCCTCTCAAATCTGCTTGTTTATACTTTTAAAGTTATTTTCGGCTGATATTTCTCTTTATTTTTCTCCCTTTCTTCCAGAAGATCTGAGTGACAGTGACTGCAGTAGCGGAAATATGTCGGAAAAAGAAGTGGCAGATGTAAGAACAAAAATATTTTCACATTTAGCAAAGATTTTGGCATTTATATGTATTTTTGCAATAATCAATGATGTTTGTTTGTTAGATAAAATGATTTTGTTAAGTTTAATGTATATAGTTGCAGTATGCAAAGTCTTCTCAAGGCGTTTCTATTATGTAATTAGTGTTCTTTTTTTTTCTTTATGAATTAGGAAAGTTTACTCTCTACATGCACCTCAAAGGTCAAAAACATGGCATATTTTAGTCATATAATTTTTGGAATAAAAGTTTTATGACGATAATTTGCATCGATTTATGAGCCATTAAAATTATATTCTTCCGGCTTTTCAAATTGGCAGCCTTTCCACTCTTTCTATCGAGCTTCTTTTCGATCATCTTTTATTGATTTAAGATTAAAACTTCCTTTTACTGATAATATATCTTTTCATAAGTTCATCATTAAGGCCGACTCACACCTTTGCGTTTTTACCCTGCGTCGGCGCAGCATTTTTGGAAATTAAAAATGCTCCCTGAGCGCACAGTATACGCTGATCAGACGGTAAAATGGTGTTCGACTTGCGTTCAAGGAGCGTACGCATAACGTCAGTCCACTGTATGACCTGCGTCTTTGTGCCTCCATGGAACGTTTTTTGTTTTTTTATTAAAACAATGCTGGGCCGACGCAGGCTAAAACGCAAAGGTGTGAGTCGGCCCAGCCAATGAACTACAGGTGGTTTGTAATGGGAACTCAAATCACATTTACCTATAAAATCAGGTTGTTTTCAAAGGTGTAAAGGCCCGGGCACACCAAACACGGCATGGTATAACAACACGGTTTATACGCAGTATCTTGGTTGTCATTGGCCAATGCGCTCCTCCGCGCAGAGGATGTTCAACAATTGGCCAATCACAGGGGAGACATCGCGTAAAAACCGTGTCGTGATGCCGTGCCGTGTTTGGTGTGCCCGGGTCTTAAACTTCACCGCAAGTTCCGAAAGAATATAAGACCTTTGTACGCAACGGTGTTAAATGCTGCGCAGGGGCGGTGAATTAAAGAAATGTGCTTTGTAAGTTAATTATCCGAGTGATTAGATTGCGGCGCAGGTGATATGAATTTGAAGTTTAAGGTTAAATGAGTTAATCGCGTGAGAAGGTGTATGGGAGCAGAAATGATTTGTTTTGTTTAGAACGGATTTTGTTTGGATTGTACTTGTGCAAAAGTCTGATGGGAAAAGGTTGATGAGCATTGAGATTTTAATTATTAGACGCTCATACAAATAGATCCAAATATAATACTTTTCTTTAGTTTATATTGATACCCCTGAAGATATTCCCCTCCCTTTTATACCTTCATCCCATTTGCTCCTTTTTTCATCCCCATGATAATGATATGAATTTATTTGCTGGCTTAGCAAACAAATGAAAATGCATAATAAAACGAAACAGACAAAAACGAGGAATCAAGAGCAAAATACAAATAAAACAAATCGCAAAGATTATGCAAAACATTAGCTTTGGAGCTGAGATCGGCAATGGTGTACAGCGCAAATTGGGAGGGGCAGCCGATTTGGCCTGCCTGAATGCGCCACTGATTTTGACCCCTTTAAAATTGATGCTTCATGAAGCCCAGTTTGAGAAACAAGATAAAATCATTCCTACATTTAATACCCTTCTCTACATTCTTTCCTTTGTGAGAGTTGGTAATCGAGACGAACTAAAGACCAACATCATTTAAATATTACCCCTTTCTCAATTTACTTCTCTCCCCCCCCAACAGTTGGTGTTCGAGATGAAGGAGAATAGCCCGGGGAACAGTCCCCGAAGTGGATCGCCCCTCGATGGCAACAACAACATGGATGCCCCCGTAGACTACAGTGCTTACTGGAACACCCCAAGACCCTCCAATGAAAGGGCTCTCTTCGGCAACAATTGCGACATTATTGGACAACAAAACAGCAGTAAGTTATAAAATAAAATGTCTGAACTTGTCATCTTCATTAAGTTAGTTGGATAATAGAAAGGAAATGGAGTGCGTTTAAATATTCAAATTTGAATTATAAGCGCCGTAAACCATTTATATCTTTCTATTACAAAACTATGTCAGTCTTTGAAAACACTTATAACGGAGAAGGAATAATACTGCTTAAATATACTTATCGTCACCATTCTCGATGTAAACATAGTCACACTGACTTGTATAATTTGAGTTGGAACGCTGCTATGAGTAAGGAAAACTATTTATTAACTTGATAGTGGGTAAATTGGAGAGAAAATATTAAAATTTATAAGAGCATTTACATGAACATTCGAGCCAATCAAAATTGAGTATTGGCCAAATAACCAACAGACCAAACAAACAAATAAAAAAAAGGACAGACGCGCATTGAACACGAGTCACTATGGTCTCAGGAAAGATTACATTAGGCAGTGTCTGTTGGAAGACCAGCCGACTGCTTAATGACTACCCTTGGTAAATAACACATCATTACTCATCATTTTAAATTATACTTATTATTATTAACCTAACCTTTGTATTTTGCTTCAGGACCAATGGCCGCGGATCTTACAGGGTACGAAACCAACTCTTTGATGACATCAATCAAAGTCGAGCCCGGCATGGAGCAACATCATTCCATGACACAGAATCAACATCATCATCATCATCATCATCATAACGCTCTGCTCAATGACTTCAACCAACCGGGAACCATGGCCATCAATGGCCATCTTCACCAAGGTAAGGGATTCAAGAGTAGCTCGACTTTTATTTTGACAGCAGATGCTTGAAAGAAATATGCAAGGAGTTTGTTTCATACTCTGTAAAGGCCAACTCACACCTTTGCGTTTTTAGCCTGCGTCGGCCAAACGTATTTGGAAATTATAAACGCTCCCTTGACGTACAAAGACGCAGGTCATACGGTGAACTGACACTCGGTGTATGCTCGTTGAGTGTAAGCCAAGCGTCAGTCAACCGTCTGATCCGCGTAGGCTGTTCATTCAGGGAACGTTTTTAATTTCCAACAACGCTGGGCCGACGCAAGATAAAAACGCAAAGGTGTGAGTCGAATATCAGACTATTAGATACGTGGCAATTGGTCGTGAAAGAAAATAGGAAGGTTTTGTTATGGTAATGACAATTTATAGTGATAAATAATGATTTGTATTATCTACCCAGAGTAGCCATGAAGGCATGTTGAAATTAGGATAATGCAATTAAATCTGATTGGAATCCAACGTTGTTTAAAAAATGAACGTGCACGATATTTTGCAGTTATAGATATATGACGACGAATGTTATGTTTGGATTACAAACAAGAGAGTATTCAATATCAGAGAAGTCTATGGTACATGTATTGGACAGATACGCACATTTAGACTTCACACCTTAAAAAGATATTCTTATTCGAAATATCTATGAAATCTGTAGCTGTTTCAAAATCAATACCGAGACATTGCTTATTTTTGGCACGTAACCCATCAAAAGTGAAAAATCTAGGTTTTCGTCACCCCTGCCTATATAACTGAAATTACCTTCATTTTGGCACAATAAAGAACGATTTGAAATTGATAATATCTAATCTAAATATTTCTTTCTCTTTCAAATTTCATTTACATCACAGATGCCTTTGATGGGGCGTCCAACTATCTTCAGCTCTGAATCGTTCAACAAGTCTGTACGCTGAACTCCAAGAATGTAGAATCCTGAACGAGGTGTTAACCCATTGACTACAGCAACCGGTTAGTCCCTGCACGCAGTTTATGGGAATCACAGAATTCAGTAGTCAATGGATTAATACCAGGAATCGTCCAAAGCTGACTGGAACCAACCATGGAGGGTCTATCAACCAACGAACCGTTCCGAAAAATAAAAAAACATTCCGAGTTCTGAGGTTGGAACTGATCGGGAATTTTTAAACCAGATTGAACTGGCAGTGAGCGGATCGTTACATATTAATTTGGATCGATTGGGAATATTGTGTGAAAAAATATCAGCAGAGAAGTTTTGAGTGTGAAGTGAACTACGAACGATAGGCAAGAGTCACCGCTGTATATTTCCCGAGATGTAATTGTGACGACGATTTTGACGTGTGATTTAATATCGAACTATGACAATGGATATCAAGAGCTGCTATTCTTCCAAGACTAAAGATTTCACTTCCGATGTTCAAAGTATCAGCAATATCTTGAGATCCGACTGACGTTTTGAAGTGGACATTGTTGGAATTGGGTTAACGAATTTTACAGTTTCGACAGGTATTCTCGAATGAACGTTATTGAAAAAGTGGAGACATTTCAAATAGATCCGACAGTAGCTCTTCGTTCGTTGGATCAAAATCGTTATGGAAGAAACCGGTCATGTACATGCCTTTAAAACTATTAAAGATTGTTGTGTGTCTTATATAACATCCATCCTTACTGATTTAATCATTGATGGCAATGAAATCAATAATATTGACGATGATACTATTGTCTTCCGCCACAGTGTATCCCATATTGCACTCAAGTCTTCTTCATTTAACATCTGATTGTTTTCACTATTGAATTACGATATTTGACAAGCACATTTATTTTCCAAACCATAGCTTTAGAGTGAATTTGTCACGAGTGAATTTTCTGATACCACGCGTTTGTGTTCTCAGCTATATCTAGAGAACAGCATGAACAGTGCGTGGTATTTTCACGGTGTACTTATTTGGTGATTCAACAACATGATGACGAACGGAATTGAAACTGTTTTGAATAATTAACATATCAAAGGAAGTACAAAAACTGAAATAAATTATATCTTTCACACAATGACCTTTATGACAAATATTGCATGATTTGCAGCGCTTTGTATAAATTGAATGATAGCAAAAACGTTTCGAAACACTGGTAGAATCAAATTCATTACGATGTCTGTATATCTTCGATGAAGATAGAATGCTTTTAGAAATAAATGCTCATTAATCTTCTTGAATCATAGAATAGATTATAGATTTTTCTTCAAATGCATTCCCGAAGCATCATTTACATCGTATAATAATGGAGTGCTTCGTGAAATGTAGTTTGTGATCATAACGTAATGTGCAAAACTAAAACAAAAATCCACCGACTTTGTAGAACAGTTTTTTTTTAATAATGTTAATTGTAATTGTTTTTATATTGATGTAATGTCATGCAAAATACGATTAATCGCTTCCAATGTCGCTGTTGATGTGGTAGCTTCAAATCGAAATTTTGTATTTTATCATCCAAAATGGTACTTTTGATGATTTCTTTTTTTACATCTCACGTGTGTAAATTGTATGTGACCATGTATAACATGGGTTGTAATATGTGTATATAGAACCATAGATGTTTAGTGTCCTCTGTTTGTACATACATTTTTGTCGCTTTGAATTCATGTATTTGTATTTTTATTGCTCAATTAGTCTTATGGGCATTGATACTTAAAAAGTAAACTAGTAGTTTCTATTTCCTATCTCGTCATCCTTTCCAGTTTTGTCTTTATGTCTCTTCATAAATCCATTGTTTCCACCATACTTGAAGTAATGTTCGTCATATTATTAATGTACTGGCAATTTACTGCACATTTATGCTTTCATACAAGGCAATTAATACAGATTGTCGCTAAAATTAGGTCTGTGTTCATAGTTTTAGTAGACATGATTATGCTCAATGGTTGCACTTTCCACTATGACCATCGTCAGCGTTTTGCATTAGCACGATCGTAGTGGCAGTGTGTCCAAAGGGTTCCGATTTTTTTTTTTTGGACGGGGCGAATCGGAAATATGGAAAGAATACATCGAAAAAATGTAGGAGAAGGGGGGTATTTGGCATTGGATATTAATTTTACTTATTTTCTTTACTCTACCGTGACTACTGCCCCCCCCCCCCGCCACCCCCTAAAGGAAACACCATCATGTATAATTATGACATGATATTGATGCTGGGCGTGTACATACATCGGAAACATTCGATTTATCAGTGCATCGAAAGTAGCACATCCGTGTCTGAATTAGGAACAATCTAAAATAGATACCATATACCTGCAAGAATTACATTAATTATACCGCTATCGAAACGAAATGGATAGAGGATGTTGAACAAATGTTGAAAGTTATTAGACAACGCCCGATAAACTTTCAATCAACTCTCGTATACAGCTAGATGTATAACATTAATCATAGCAATAATTTGTTCCAATGACGCATAATATTTCTGCTCGTAAATGCGTCAAGGTAGACAAACAAAAATCACATTTTGACTTCAATTATCGTGTTCTTGCTATATACCCTAACCCATGTCCCACTAGAAAGTCTTTGATTGCTATAAATAGTTTTTTAAACAAAAAAGGAAATAACGACAAAAAGCATCCCAATTGTAACAACAGTCAGATTAGTGAAACAAACAAATTTTGGTCTAACCTGTCGTATAATGAATTAATTCAAAATTATATCGTGTTCTTGGTATATACCCTCACTCATTTTCCATTAAAAAGCCTTTGATTGCTACAAATATAACTTTAAACAAATGGAACATAACAGCAAAGAGCATCTCCATTTGTTAAAAACTGTTAGATTAGTGAAACATACTCATTTGGGTCTAACCTATCGTATAATTAATTCATTCAAAATTGTAGTTTTACTAATCTTGAAAGACTGTAAAAGTAAGATAATTGTAAATTGTAATATATTATGATTTTGTAATGCTTTTTTAAAGTACTTATAAGTAAGATGCAAAAATCCGAAATTAGCCACGCAGTGTGTGTGGTATGCGTTTGAGTAACCTTTAAAAGGTCTTTGTGTAAGTACACTTATTTGCTTTTTTGTTTTTAACTTTTCGTTTACATTGCGTTGAATGCGACAATGGTAATGGCATAGTCCAAAATGCAGTAGAAAATAGTTAGCAAAATTTGTGAAACGATTTTGATGCGGAAATTTCTGAAATAATCGACGTTGGTGTTGGACTGGTACTTGGGAAAAGTGAGAAATATTTTATCAAACAATATGACATGAATTGCAAAGATTTCCTTCTGCTAGCAATCTTGAAAAATAATCGTATTTTAGTCGATTCGCAAAGGAAGTGCCTGGCACGATCTATGGGTCATCAAAATATCTTAAATGTTTGATTTTTGTGTTGCATTGATTTTATTTTTAATTCGAATCAAAATGTGATAAAAATATGACAAAATGTGACAACACAATTTGCTACAAGGTTAGATGATTTTTGTTGTGGTACGCGGTACATCGCTTATTGCTCTTTCGCTTTTTGCGTCCTGTTTGTTTGTGTTTTGTAAGATTTGTTTTTCTTCGTGCTTCTTTAAGTTTTTTAAGTACTCTTTAAAGTACTATGGAGTACTTCTTTTCTAAACAATACAATGTGTGTATTACTTTTTTTTTTACTAGATTTGTAATAAACTTTTGATACATTTGCAAATGAAGCGATTTCATGAGTTTGATTTTTCTTATTTTGATGCGAATGTTAAATATTGGAATATAATGTGTATGTGTGTTTGTGTATGTGAGAGAGTAGAGAATGGCCCTGGGTCCCCGAGAGTTTTAGAAACGAGAGTAAAGTATATAAATGGGAGAAAGATAGAGAGAGAGAGAGAGAGAGAGAGAGAGAGAGAGAGAGAGAGAGAGAGAGAG
>BQKZ01001422.1:72918-83387 GCA_036244855.1 Temnopleurus reevesii
ATGTGAAAAAGTTGCTAAACAAAACATCTTTTGTACAGTAATCATGCCAAAATGCATAGCAAATTGCTATGCGATACCTGAAATTGATTAGCAGTTTAGACATTGAGGAAACATTTTCAACACTTTTCTGTACAATGCTATGTGAAAAAGTTACAAAACAAAACATCTTTTGTATAGCAATCTGACATGCATAGCAAATTGCAATGCGATACCAGGAAAATCATTCCCTGATCACGTACCCTTACCTCTCTTCTGTGCTGGTTCTTCATCAGAGGACGTCTCTGCTATTCCTGATCCTCTCTTCCTCTGACCAGATGCACCAGGTCCAGACCTTGAACCCTGTTTGGTCTTGGGCTGGTGTCTCACCACATGACCACTCTTGGGAGTAGCCGCAAAGAAGCTCTGGAAAACAGAGGGAATGCAATAATTATTGACCGTTTCTTACAATAAAACTAAATGTTTTTTGGAGGAGTGATTTTATAGAGCCCCTTGCAAGCCTTAAATTTCGTTGATTTTAGGGCAAGGACATTTTTATTTAGGGCACATTTTTATACTACAGCATGAATGGGGAAAAGAAAAAAAAGGGCACCAGTAAATCTCCAAGGCAAATGAGCCTTTTTGTGGAGGGCATCAAGGCCAGAGTATAGGGCATCCAAGGCCATGGCCTTCATGGCCTTCGATTAATTTAAGCCATGCCCTTGTAACCCCAATCTTAATGCATGAAGACTCAATCAAGCTCCCCTAAAATTCTCCACGAGAGCCTCTAGGTGAGCTTTTAAAACTCCCCTTCAATTTTTTTTTAAGTTCAGTCTCTGATTGCCTTGTTCAAAACGGTGTAATCATGATTAATAATAAAAAAAAATTGAAAAAAATTAATCATCATTTCCAGACCAGACGACCACTCTTAGGAGTAGCTGCAAAGAAGCTTTTGGAATACAGAGGGAAGACGAAAAAATCAATGCCTTCACCAGTGCTAGGGGCCTGTTACATACAAAAGATACGATTCCATAAAAGTGAATTGTATCTCTTTGGTACATGAATTTCCAAAGACTTGTGATTAATATTCATCATAAGTTTGATTGCATCTTTTATATTACAGGCACCAGCACATGGCCACTATTGCAACTAACTGCAAAGAAGCTTGAGAATACAGAATGAAGACTATAATAATCAACCATTTCTCACACTTTTTGAGTACGTGCATGGATAGAAAAAAAAAACTGTTTCTCACATGAGAACTGTCCCACACAAGCATCTCCTTTGCAAGCTTCAGGCTAACGGCATCTTTGGATATGTTCACAATTGGATTAGAGCCTATTTGATGGGACGTTCACAGAAAGTAACAGTTAATGGAAAGGAATCGTCATCATGCCCAGTTTCCAGTGGTATTCCGCAAGGGAGTGTCCTCGGACCTGTCCTTTTCCTTTGCTTTATTGATGACTTGCCTGAGAATGTTACATCTAATATCAAGCTATTCGCAGATGATACAAAAGTCTATAGTGTAGTGGACAACACCAATGATGCTGAAAATCTTCAAAGGGAAATTCAAGCTGTTGCAAAATGGGCTGAGAAATGGCAGTTACAATTCAATGTTTCAAAATGTAATGTAATCCACTACGGGCGACGCAACCAGAAATGCAAGTACACCATTATATACCCAATGAAGGAGATCACCACATTATACCTACATCTGGATGTGAAAGGGATCTTGGAGTAATATTTGATGCAGCACTGTCATTTGCAGATCACGTAGCAGATATATCGAGAAGAGCCAACATGAAATTAGGTATATTAAAGAGATCTTTCACAAATCTTAATGAGAAAGGATGGCTCAAACTTTACAAGACCATTATCAGGCCAACTCTTGAATACTGCAACTCAGTCTGGTGTCCAATGTTCAAGAAAGACGAAGACATACTCGAAAAGGTGCAACAAAGAGCCACGCGTCAACTTCGCCATCTGCCCTATGAGGAAAGATTGAAAGCTCTTGGATTGGAGACACTGGTTTACAGAAGGCATAGAGCTGAACTAATCCAAATATTCAAGATCATGAAAGGAATTGACTGTGTGGATGTGAATAAGTTTTTCCAACTTGTCCATGAATCCAAGACTAGNTTGCCCCTGGTAATCGGGCAAGTGCTTATGTAGCACCCTGGCATTTTTGTTACTCGCTAAGTTTCATACCTGAAATCTAAAGCAGTGTCTTCTACGCAGTTGAACAAGATATCGAGATCTGTTGTGTCTCCAACCAGACGAGCGCGGGCTCCAGTTGTGTATAGGCGTACTTTTGCTGGAAAATCAAAATAATAATAATAATAGTAAGTCTGTATTTATATAGCACTTAATAAAATTTTCTCTAAGCACTTTACAAAGTTCTCTTAACATTATGATACCAATAAATTACAAATTATATATATATGTACTATTAATATTATTATAACTACTATGACTACAAATACCATTGCTACATTGTTAATTTAAATTAAATAAGATGAATCGATTGCGGAAAAGGTCGAGCATGTTTTAGTTAACTCAAAGGTTGTTACCGGTAATCACAGGAGAGGTTGCTTCAAGTCCTGTAGGCGACCATTATTTTCTGAACATGGATGGGTAAGGTCCGATCATAATTATGTTTAAATAGAAAAAGAGCATCTGCGGATCTTTGAATTGACCTTTGCAACCACTCCCCGTTTATAGTGAGTGATCAGAGGGAAGGTAAGTCCATGGTCAACAGACAACAGACATATTTCTTTTTGCCTCCTGATTGGTCGAGCATGATGCAAGGAGGGAGTGGTTTATGAACATGGTCTGATGCATTATGAAAGGGAAGCTGAACCACTTCTGGAAGGGTTCTTTGGCAAAGATTATAATGGCTCGGTCGTTTCCCTATTCAGAACATGGCATCATTGAACTGTCAAACCACAAATTTATTTGTTGGGGGTGATGGGCTACTTTGGTGGAATGTTGGAGATTCCCTATTATAAGTAGAGCTGGACCAAATTTTTTCCATGAAATAAGACATTAATAACAGCCAAACTTTTATTCAATTCCAAGCCGATGACTGGATCAGGGCCTTCAAACACTGGAATTTGTGGAGAAATCAATAATGCTTTGCATGTATCATCAGGGAATAATTTTGCTTTGCACATTTGATATAGCAGTTTTAGACATTGAGGAAATATTTTCAACACTTTTCTGTCTAATGCCATGTGAAAAAGTTGCTAAACAAAACATCTTTTGTACAGTAATCATGCCAAAATGCATAGCAAATTGCTATGCGATACCTGAAATTGATTAGCAGTTTAGACATTGAGGAAGCATTTTCAACACTTTTCTGTACAATGCTATGTGAAAAAGTTACTAAACAAAACATCTTTAGTATAGCAATCTGACATGCATAGCAAATTGCGATGCGATACCAGGAAAATCATTCCCTGATCACGTACCCTTACCTCTCTTCTATGCTGGTTCTTCATCAGAGGACGTCTCTGCTGTTCCTGATCCTCTCTTCCTCTGACCAGATGGACCAGGTCCAGACCTTGAACCCTGTTTGGTCTTGGGCTGGTGTCTCACCACATGACCACTCTTGGGAGTAGCTGCAAAGAAGCTCTGGAAAAGGGAGGGAATACAATAATTATTGACTGTTTCTCACAATAAATGCTTTTTGGGGAGTGATTTATAGAGCCCCTTCTAACCCCAATCTTAATGCATGACGAATCAATTAAGCTCCCCTAAAATTCTCGAGAGCCTCTAGGAGAGCTTTTTATAGCTTTCATGCAATTTTTTTTAAAGTTCAGTCCCTCATTGCCTAGTTCAATACAGTGTAATCATGATTAATAAAAAAAAAAATGATGCCTTCGCCATTTTCAGACCATACGACCACTCTTAGGAGTAGCTGCAAAGAAGCTTTTGGAATACAGAGGGCAGACTATATATTCCAGTGCTAGGGGCCTCTTACATACAAGAGATAAGATGAATAAAAGATGAATTGTATCTCTTCGGTACATGTTTTTCCAAAGACTTATGATTAATATTCATCATTTATTTTAATTGCATCTTTTATATTACAGACACCAGCAGATGGTCACTCTTGGAAATGGCTGCAAAGAAACTTCAGAATATAGAAGTGAAGACTATTATAATCACCCGTTTCTCACATATTTTTTAGAACGTACATGAATAGAAAAAAAAACCTGTTTCTCACATGATGAAAGTAAAACTATTGACTTGCTCGGAACAGTGTAATTGTAACAAATTAATTGCATTCGCCATTGCAAGACCAGACGGCCACTCTTGGGAGTAGCCACAAAGAAGATCTGGAATACATTTGGAAAACTATTACACAAATAATGCATGGTTTGTCATGCATGATATAACAGGATATTTTGATTGATTTTGAATGCAATATAAATCATTGCTTGTTGTTTCGAAGTGCAAAATCTGTGAAACTTCTCAAATCTTAAAACATTATTTAGTATATCTTGGGTAGATTGAAGGTGCTTGATCATTATTAGTAAGATGAATAAACAAAATAATCACATTACCATTGACCTGTCTGGAGTCTTTCCAAGTTCCTGAGGCTGGACTCCGGTGACAGAATGTTTCTTCTTTGAACCTGGTTTTCCTGTCGGAGTTTTCTCTACAGATCTTGGACCCTTGAGAGGCAATCGCCTTCTAGAATCCGCCTTTGATGTGCCAGTGTCTGATCCTGATGATGAGGAGGATCTGTTTAAAGATCCTTTACGATTCCTGCTTGATGAACTTAGCAATTTCCTTCTGGAATTGATATTTGAAGTGCTATTGATTTTCCCCGATGTTTGGGGTGACTCGTTTCCTTTTTTAGATCTCGCACTGCTCCCTACCAATTTCTGACCTCGAGAGCTGGGGGTCTTCCGTTTAGTAACATCCTCTGGACTGCTTCTGTCAGACACGGAAGACTTTGAGGACAGTTTCTTTTTGCTAGCTGCATGCGATGACGATGATGGAACATTTTCAGATGACAGGACTTCATGGACAGGGTCGATAAGTTTCTTTGCACTTTTCTTTTTGAAGGTCAAGCTTGGCCCACGTTTTCTACGCGTGCTTGACGATCTGCTACGGTCACTTGAAGTTGATTTTCTTTGAGGAATTCTAGTACTACCAGGAGTAGGGATATCACCTTCAACTGGGACATCGGTCCAATCACTGTCACTTCTGCTGGATGATTTGTTAGATTCTCCTTCCGCACTTTCTTTCGTTGTAGGTGATTTTGAAGCTTGTTCTGATGGAGGAGTTGATCTAGTAACTCGTCGCTCACTATCTGAGGTTGATTGTTCATGGGTGTGATCGGTTCTCCCATCATCAGATGAAATCCTTTCATTGATGCTAATACTAATAGATTGTACATTGTCCTCAGCATGAAATGATAAACTTGTCTTTCCTTTCCTGCTCTTCTTTTGAAATGTTAAACTAGGACCTCGTCGCTTCCTTGATCGACTTGATGTGGAAGACTTTCCTGAATCTACACGTCCAGGTTCACTAACATTAATTGGTGTCACTGATGGTTTTCTATCTGATCTTTTGTCCTTTTGTTCCTTTCTTGAACTTGTCGATCTTGTGGACCTTTCTGATCCTGGATGCTTCGGTTTGATCACATCAGGTGTTTCCTCTGGTCTCTTTTTATTTTGTTCCTTTCTTGAACTTGTAACTGATCTTGTGGATCTCTCTGATATGGGGCTTCCTGGTATACTCATATCACTTTGAGTCTCTGATGGTTTCCCATCTGGAGTTTTCTTCTTATGCTTTTTTCTTGAACTTGCTGTCGATCTCAAGGACCTTTCTGACCCAGGGCTTCCAGGTAAATTATCATCACTAGGAACCTCTGATAATGCGCCAAGTTGTCTCTTGTTCTTTTTGGCAGCTGATGACCCAACTTGGGCCTCACCATCAGACTCGATACTGTCAATGACACCATCCTGCAGCCGTGCTGTACTGGCATCATTACCAACACCAGACCTGCTGGCTTCCGGAACCAAATTCTCATCACCCTCGCTGCCTTCAGGTGGAGAGCTCCCTTCTCCTGCTTGCCCATGGTTGCGTGGTGACCTTCTCTTCCTACCACTTGGTGGTTTTCCTCTTGTCCTTATCTCAGAGAGAAGAGGACTTACACCAGTCTTCCCCTGGTGGACTGGTTGAGCATTCTTTTTCTTTGATGATGAGGAAATGAGAGAAGAAACCGATGTTGCGGATGATAGTAGATGGGGGCTCCGGAATGACTTGTTTGCAGATCCTGTTCAAAATAAAAGTGAGATGGGTTACTGGTATTGAACTTTGAACTTTCACCACAATATTGAATGCTTGAATGAAGCTTGTTGAGATGTTTCTAAAATATTTTAACAATCACTTATTCAATTCAAATACATGATGTAGGAATAACCTGCATATCCACTCTATATTCAGCACATTTTCATACAAATTTAATCTTAGATACATGTAATTCTTTGAGACGCGTGACAGAATTTCAGGATTCTAATACATGTATTTCTATTTGCCAATTTTTGTTTTAACTTTCTGGGGATTCTAATCGATTAAGAATAATTCTAATGGTGGACTTTTATATGTGGCTCATGTCTGCAAAAAATCTGTCCCTCAAGGAACTTGCAAATAGTAATTCAGACATTACCATAATAGCTTTCAAGCTTAATAATATTAGAAAACATAAGCCAGGCAGTCGAATATTTTAAATTAAAAAACAGTAATGTTAACCAATGCCATTTATTGTCAGAAAAAGAACTTGAGTTAAACACGCTATTCCTTTCAGTCTGGAAACACTAAAGCTCAGCGAATCAAAGGATTTTTTTGTAGCTAAGACCTCACCCTTTTGGGTCACCTACATGTATCGTCAGCGTAGGCTAAACCTTCAAGTGAATTCATTTGATCCTACATGTGTGCAGAAAGTTGCAGGGAAAATGTTTGACTGACATTGAATAAATGTGACTTGCCCTCGATAAACCCGCATACTAGAGTTAGGCAAATATTCCTCCTGCTCATAGAAAATCTCAAAATGATTTTGACTGACATCAAATATATTTGACTTAACCTCGATATACACACATGTACATTCTGCTCATAGAAACTACCAAATGATTTTGACTGACATCAAATACATTTGACTTGCCCTAAATATACACACATGTACCTTCTGCTCATAGTAACCATCAAATAAATTCAGTGAATGCTAGGCATACATGTATGCCGGCTATTGATGCACATGTGTGACTGCTCCCTTACCTGCGACTCTGCGGGCTACAATGATCGGTCCTGGACTTGACCTCACAAGTTCAGCAATGGGAGACTCTCGAATGGAACTCTCTGTAGATAAGGAGGTGCTGGGTTGGCTTCTATCCTTCTTGTGTGATGACTATTGGGAATGTGAGGAAAATAGGAAATAACTTCATTTTTCACATTTCATTAGCAGTTTTACTGAAGAGTTCTAAAAAAAAAAATCATTTTTGAGTAGCAGTCATGCTAATATGCAATACTAAGAAAATGATTCCTTGGCAGAAGCACAATTCTACAATAAAGAAAATCAGCCCTTTTTACAATGTACAGTTGTATAACCGAAATTAATTATTACATAACAGCACAAAAATAATCTAACAATGGATTTCAACAATGAATTTCAATAAGACCTATAACAAGAGTCAGATAATAATGTCCACAAGCATGTATCTGTTTCTGGCTGCAAGCCCATATTCGTTAATACTAATTAATGTGAGTTTTTTTTGTTGTTAAAACTTATCAAATTGATTTGTAAACATTAATATTGAATTTTTAGCCCGATTTCATCGTTAGTTGGATGATGTTGATCATGCCGTCATGAATGTCCGCCCATAGGGTGAATGTATCAGAAGTTATACAAAGCAAGTCAGAAATATTTACTTCAGGCCTGTCATCACTATAAAAGCTCAGAAAACAGATATGTCTCAGGAATCCCTCTGTGATTATATTTTCCTGAATTTCAAAGTGATAACAGCTGAACAAAGAATTCTAACTTACACTGTAACATTGTTTAGTAGTTCAATTATGTCTTTGCAATGTATTGTTTTCTGTTGAGCGCCATGAGCATCAGAGCCTGGCACATACCGGCGCTATATAAGTATTCATATTATTAGTAACACTAATTAACTCAGCTGGTAGAAGATCAAAAACCTAAGATTGGAATTCAATGAATGTATACCTTCTTCTGGCTTGTGCTGTTGGTAGCTGCATGTTTGGGAGATGGATCCCAATCTTGGACAAAGGTGATGGCGCGGATAGTTGTCTTCCGTTTGCTGTAAATGCAAGTAAATACAGTACATGTAAATTGAACGCTTGGTACGAGGCCACAATAATTATTGAATGCATACATGTAGATATGGAAATTAATATTTCAATCATTATTTCCTTTTAAATTATATTGTTTTTGTAAAATTTATTATGTTTGTTATTGTTTTTCAAATCCTATTTTCTTCTATTGTGTATTATTTTTGTCAAATCCAATGTGAAAACAAAATTCATTTACTTTACTTTACTTTACTTTACTTTACTCCAACGATGCTTGTAGGACTAACGCCTGTTCATCGATCTGTGGAGGTTATGTAGATGTGTGCGTTCCATCAGTTTCCTTAGGGATGATGCAATGGTGTAGGCTTCTATTGTAACATTTTAAACTTGGTCATAGCAGAAGGCACCATCCCCCCAGGATTTCACAGTGGTTTCACCAGGATTTCACAGTGGTAAGCGTAATTTTGGCGTCGTCAAAGCATAATTACTCCACAAAATACATATTTCATATCAAATACATTGTTTATTGAAATCATATTTATCTATATAATTTTTATTCTACTTTATGAACAATGTTCTAATTATAATCAAGAATATTTATTCGACTAGGTAAATTTGTGTGTGAATTGTGTCCACATAGCTTAAAAACAGAGCATGCCATGCATGAATAGCATGAATAGCAAATAGATATACATGTAATACACTTATTCTAGAAGAGTGACGAACCTACAGTATGTTATCAACACGTCATGTCACGTGACTCAAAGTTGCCAATTTGCAGAAAATATAACTATTTAAATTTTTTTTAGATATTTTTCAAATGTTCATAACTTTCGTATTTGTTGTCCGTTTTCGCTTAATTTTTTTTTAAATCTGATTTTTAAGCTTTCAACCAAAGCAAGCAACTTTTGGCGTGGAGTCCTCCTTTACGCAAACCCGGAGAATAGCGACCAGATGCATGCGATGTATTCAATTTGTGTATAATCCTATGGAAGCATGTGGTAGTGCGTCAGCGATGATTTTTGCACCCGATTCGACCAACAAACACTTGTAAAGTTTGCTCAAGTTTACAGTTACACTTTTTAACACCGAAATCGATTGAATTTTCAACAAATTTCATGAAATATGGAAGGGGGGGGGGAAAGAAAATAACATTTAAAACCATTATAGTGTTTATAAAATGTAATAAAAGTCGCTTTTGGACTTGTTTTATGGATGGTTACCTGTGTGTATTTTGGACTTCTGCCGCCGATGCCTGAGCGATGTTTACAATTTTTGGCTATTTTTACAACAAGTCAACATGGCGCGCACACTCAATCTGGTCCGTGGTCGCTATTCTCGGGGTCTGCCCCCCCCCCCCCTTTAAGATTATATGTTTTGCTCCTACACAGGCAATATGGCGTGGAGCTCATTCCTCTTTGGAGTAGTGATAATGTCAGAAAATGTAAAAGGCTATTACAGATTTTACAGAGCTATTCGTAGCGTAGACGGGCGCTGGTCTTATACAAACAAAATTGTCAGTGCATGGGACCGGACGGAGGTTTCGCTGAAAAGATTTCAATTTAGTTATATTTTTTGGAAAGACAGAAATCAAAGATATTACAAAAATTGCTTTTCTACTCACGTGGCTCTCCTATTTGCTGGTGGTCGAGATCTTTCTGGCACAAACGTCCATGATTTCTTATCATTTTTCTTCGACATCTTTCGCAAAAAGCCGCGGTAAACTTTTTCAAAGTTGTTGCATTTCTACAATGCGTCTACAGAGGGCGCAAATTCTGAAACAAAAAGGGAAATTTTTGGTAATGTCTGTTGGTTTTTTTTTTTAAGTGCGAGGCGGATCTAGGTAGGAGGGGATCACATCACATCACATCACATCTGGTACGGAATAGAAGGATCTCTCCTGTTATAATTCCGGTCTGGACGTCAGTTTGCTATACAGGATTTACTGTTGAACTATTAACAGAACTTCACGTGCGATGAGGATCGAAGGTTTTGAATCTTTCCCCCCACCAGTGCTCACCCAGAATTTTGATACCCGCGGGGTTGATTTAAGATTTTGGACCCCGGGGAGCTTGGCTTAGCTGACAAGCAAACAAAAAACAAAAAACAACAACGACAACAGAAAAAGGGCCATCACCAACTTTTGCGCCCCCTTTGGTGTCCCC
>BQKZ01001423.1:0-24524 GCA_036244855.1 Temnopleurus reevesii
TAGCTCAAACGCCACGTGCTGTGGCTTGTTATCCAATCACAGTAAAGTCATCCTGATTTTATACATCTATTTTGCACTTGGGGTAGGGAAACTGTGTTCTTGACCCGATTAAGATATTTCCCCGTATAAAATGTAGCTCTGCAGATAGCTAAGATTTCAAGCTTCACTCTCATGTAAAAATAAATGAGGCTCAAAATTAAAAAATGCACAAAATAATCATTAGCAACCAAGGGTAAATTTTGTTTTCACACCATATTTGTTCCAGAAGTTTTCACTCTCTGTTTTATATTTTTCATTCATATGAACAGGAGAACATGAAGGATTGATTATCCTCCTTTACAAATATACCAAAATCATAATAACTGTTGCAAATTCAGAGAAGTAATGACAAAATAAAAAGAGGTGTTTCATAACGGTCAAACTGATTTTGAGAGGTGTCGGGTGTTCGAGCCATGACTCGGAGTTCGATAAATGGGAAGCATATCTGTGGACCTGAAGATTGGCTGTTAAAGAAATATGTTTTTAGCAAAGATTTGAATTGAGATACAGAGGGGGCACGATGAATAGATACGGGCAGTTTGTTCCAGAGAGTGGGGGCGATAACAGAAAAGGCACGGTCACCATAATGAGTATGGGTACGGGGTCCAGGTGCTAACTGAAGTGTTGAGGATGAACGAAGAGTACGAGACGAAGCACGTGAACGTAAAGAAATGAGGTTTGAAAGGTAGGAGGGGGCTAAGCCATTAACAGCTTTGTAGCACAGAAGAAGAATTTTGAATGATATGCGATGGTGAATTGGGAGCCAGTGTAGTGATTTCAATATTGGGGTTATGTGCTCTGATTTACATGAGAGAGTCACAAGACGAGCAGCGCTATTCTGTACCCTTTGGAGTGGGACTAGAAGTGACTGAGGGATGCCAGAAAGAGAAGAATTACAATAGTCGATGTGGGATGAAACAAAAGCATGGACTAATTTTGAAGTTGTGGGTCGGTCCAGTAGCCTCCTGATTTTACTGATCTTGTATATACCAAAAGAGGCAGACTTACAAATGTTCCTTATGTGCTGTTTAAAAGTGAGATTGCTGTCAATAGTTAAGCCCAGGTCACGCACAGAACCACTAGAACTGAGTGACCCTTTACTCATAACAAGATTTGGAAGGGGATTCGAATTGCGAAATTTGGAAGTAATATGAATCATTTCAGATTTTGATTCGTTGAGACAAAGACAGTTTTGAGATGACCAGGCTTTTACATCGTCAAGGCAACTGATGAGTTTGTTCATTACTACTGTCCTGTTATTTGGATAAAGAGTTATGTAGATCTGGGTGTCGTCAGCATAAATTGTGTGCTGAATATCGTGATGTGATATACCCCAGGTTCTCTCCAGGTGAGAACCTGGGGAAGGAGGGTAGGACATAGGTTGGTAGCAAAGATATTCCTTGTAAATAGAAAAAAAATTCTCCATTTAGTACTGAATATCTATATTACCTAGCATTGTCTTGTGCCAAAATGAAGACCAGTACATGTATAATGTGAAGGCCGAAAGAGTTTGAAGGAAGGGAAGGGAATCTGGCTTCTGGCAGGAGAAGTATTCAATTCTCCCCATCGACTATCGGCGATACCAAGTGATATCGATCGATACCTCCAGTATCGAACCTCTGGAGCTGGGAAGCATACTTCGGGTACATGTGATACATGCTCATCCATGGATATTTGTCAATTTTTCTCCTTTTCACGTCGTCCAATGTGCGCTCTGCTACCTTACAGAAAAACCCCATAATATGATAAAACGTAACATGTGAAGAAAAACAAGTTTATCTGAAAAATTTATTCATGAGCATTAAAAATGAAGCTTTGGAGTCGGCAAAACAAAGTCCCATACAAATACATGCGAGCAGAACGGAAACAGAAGTGACCGTCTCGGCTCCACATAATCATTTTCTCTAAAAATTGTTGACGCCCTTATCGGCTTCGAATTTACACCAATAGTCGGTGGGTAGAATTATTGTGAACCCCTCCTCTGGTAGAGAGGCGGCTGAGAGAGAAGCCAGGCCAAAGCGACCTTTATGTGAATGCCTGTAGGATAAATAACAGGATAAGAACTTATTAGGCCATAGCCAATAGACTACTTGAAGGATATCTGCTGCCGTGGGGACCCTGTTGAAAAGGGCCTAGGAATCAGCTTCACTCAGCACGTCATAGGCTCTAGGCCAGACTCCATCACCGAGGGTGTCTAAGCCTGCAGAACGGATAGCTAGCACAAAAATACTTCAGATCAAGTGGGGCCTCCATAACCCATGCCGTGTCCTTATGATTCAGAACTTAAAGGGCAGTGAGGACTGCCGTCTGATGAAACTTTGAAATGACCAACGCTGCAGCAGTCACAGACCTGACAGGAAAAGGGTAGCAGCTAGAGATTGTCTCAGCTACATCGCGGTCTAAGAGGTGGCCGGAGTCCATGTGTGACTTGATGGGCAGCAGTGAAGACAGGTTTGTCATTGGAAGAAGGGTGTCCCTCATGGCACACTCTGCTACATGAAGGCAGCACTATCCAGCCCAAAAGTCAGTCACATCAGCCAAACGGAGGGAAAAATTAACCAAACAAGAAAGAGGCTTTTTCCTCGAATAGGCATCCCGAGTCACATTGTTGAAATGCACCAAAGAAGGACGACAGCGAGATGATAGGACTGTAAAATCAACGTGGGAAGAATGTTCCGCCTTCAGGGGATCCCGATCTGTGGGGCGGAAAAAGCAAGGCACATCACCAGACGTGGGAGTTGTTCGCTCAATCTTCTGGGGTAGGGGGATAAATCGGCACAAATTGAAGTGAAGTCCAAGAGGCCTGGTGGAACCCCAAATCATCCAAATTGCTGAACAAAGCTGATTGATGGAAGTAAGCTCCTGAGCAGGATGGCGGGAGGACCTGGGTGAGACACTGCTCAAGTTCGGGTGGAACAGGTAGTCAAAAAGGGCCATATATTATTCAAACCAAAACAGACACCATAAAAAGTACAATTAAAAGAGCAAGAAAATCACAGGAAAGTACACGTGGACTTAATAACAAGATGGGTCTCTCACATCCAGGGTGAAATCTCAAAAAGGAACAAACTGACCTTATTAAGGTTGACAGTGATGATATAATGATAATCCAATATAAATTTCTACGCAAAATATCAGCCGATGAAGGGGATGAAAAAGTATTTTGGGAAAAAAGTTTTGCACAGGTGTGATAGCAAGAACGAGCGAAAATAAAGTAGGAAGAGCAGTTAGCGGTGCTCGATCATATTAGGCGCGTAAGGGGTCAGTGAATCTGGGAGGGGGGCGCATTCATGATGAATAATTTGCAATACATAAGGTTTTGAAGAATAAGTGTAGCATATTGAATGGCACAAGAAATAGGTAGGTAATATAGATATCCAGTAGTACATTGGCCATCTAGCTGCTTCATGGCCACAGGCCAATGACAGTGGTGCCTACAAGTATGTGAATCCCTATCAAAAATGCAAATATTTGTAATTTGTTCATGTTCTAGAAGGTTACACCCAAATTAGATGATTTAACATTTGTATTGCATATGGTATTACCTATCAGTACTGGATGGACAATGAAGTGCTGATGGTCTAAAAATAAAACAACAAAATTAGCAAAAGAGCCTGTGAAAAAGTATGTGAACCCCCATTCTAAAATACACAACAAATATGCAGTTACATCCGCTAAATTCAAAATAAATGCGGTCAAAGCTCTGTATTTTGATGCATACTGATTACTTAATGAGTTACCAGAACATTTTCACCAATATCTGCATGGCAATTGCATTTCTCTTGCAAATATTGAATATGCACAGCATGCCTGCTCAAAGACCTCATTGGCCATTTGATAAAAATCAAATGATTTCTCAGAAAATCATACTTTATCTGAACTAAGTTTCTTTCTTAAACTGTATTAGTCTTCTCAATAGTAGTGACAATCTTTATAAAGCACTTGTGGTTCACTGGAAAGATCAAGAGCAGTTTCAATGAGAAGTCCTTGATGGAAGTCAGTTCCTTGTAGATCTCGAAAAGTGTTTAAATCATTGTACTTTGCTTACCCCTTGAGCAAGGTTGTGGTTGCAAACTGTATGTAAGTAGTTGGGAACATCACTGATCTGCACTGCATCACCTTGTCTACAATGGTAAGCACCAAAATTCAACAGACTGCTTGCTTTAGAGTGGCCACAATACAAGGGGTTTTTAAGTTAGGACAGTCGCAGACGAAACATAAAAAGATGATCTTAGAGGCTTTCAAGTAGCCCTCAATAAACCTTATGCAGTATGGACTTTGGGAGCATAGATCATCTTGCAGCAAATGTCCCAACCAATCTGGCAGAATGTCCTTTAGGCTGGGTAAGTTTTTAGTTGATCTATGCTTTAAAACTACCCCTCCATGAGCTCTGATGGGTGGTACTTTAGAGCACGTACAATTCAAATTATGTGTTATATTTCTGTGATTGTCACAGGACTTGGGCACTCCTTTGGCCACTCCGGGGCAAGCATGTTGTTGATTTTTAGAACTAACCATTTTCAGAGAAGGTGTTCCAGTGCTATGACATGGCTTTCCAACGGCTTAAACGTGGAAGTTAAACCATGATCAACATCCATGTTCATTATCTTATAAAGGTGGCTGAACATGCGTTCTCCAGATCTGCAATGAACTGACTTCCATCAAGGAATTCTTATTGAAACTACTCTTCATATTTCAATTGAACCCACAAGTGCTTCATAATGGCAAACACAACTAACCTGACTCATGAGGAGACTAATACAGTTGAAAGAAAATGAACTCACTCCAAATACAGCAGATTTTTTTTACATCTCATTTGATTCTTTTCTTCAGAAAGAAATTCATCCACATTGTGCTGCACTCAACCCAGGTGAGGTGAATGAGTACGTGGTAGAAATATATTCCTTGAAAAAGCTGATGCACCTAATAGCTGCACTGCTAAAGCCAGGGTAATAATGCTGCAATTGTAGAGCGCTTACAGAATTCTAATGAAGAATTGATAAGCGCTATCTAAAAGCCGTTCATTATTATCATATTTATCAAATGGCCGAAGAGGTCTTGCTTGTACTGGTCCTAATTATTGGAATTCACTTCCTGTTAATGTAACGTCTTCTGTTGGTATGGCAGTATTTAAACGCAAACTGAAATTACTATTATTGTCTGACTATGCTGAAAATATTAAGTTTTCCACTCCAATGTCGCACATAAAGATAACGAACCTTTGATGAGTTTCTGGCTGGCTGATTATGTAATAAAGAGAATACAAATGTATATAGCAAACATATTTCTTTGTAAAGACATACTTATAGAACATGTTTATATGTTATCTAGATGATATCAAACTCACATGCATCCTACTTTCGCCTTCAATCTCATTCTTCCTCTCTTTACCTACCTTTTTCCAATAATCTCCTGCTATCAGGAATCTTGCCTTTTTCTTTCTTTTCTATTTTGTTCGGCATTTCACTCTTTTGACAAGCATAGCTTTTACAAAGGTCTCCACTTTCTTTCGTTGAATTGTATAGTTTTTTTTTCCATCTTTATTGCCTTATCCCTGGATTTTGTGTACACTGTAATAATCTTTGATACTGTTGCATTCATAATGTATCATGTATATCTGTGAAAGAAAGACTAGATGAATCCTCGACCGCGCACGATCGAAATTTATGCCTCCGCCATCACGCAATCAGAAAAATATGTACGGCTTGTACCATGCCATCAAAAATCAAATTCTGAGCACTGCGACCTTTGACCCCGTGAATCCAACTCATCCGTTCTACCTCACATGCTTGTACATAATTGAGCAAGGTTTGAAAGCAATTGGTTCACTTATACTGAAGTTATCGCGGTAACAAGCAATTTTGGGAGAGTTTTTACAAGTTTTTTTGCCCTGTGACCTTTCACCTTTGACCCACGCAACCCAAAATCTAATCAGTTCATCCTCAAATGCTTATACATACTTGAGCCAAGTTTGGTCCAAATATGTCCCACAATTCTGAACATATTGTGGTAACAAGCTATTTTGGGTGAATTTTAAGAAGTTTTTTGGTCCTGTGACCTTTGACCTGTGACCCCCTGAACCCAAAATCTAATCGATTCATCCTCACATGCTTATACATACTTGAGCCAAGTTTGGTGAAAATCCGTCCAGCAGTTCCGGACTTATCGTGGTAACAAGTTATGCACGGACAGACGCACGGACAACCTGAAAACATAATGCCTCCGGCACCACCTTACGGTGGCGGAGGCATAAAAATAAATGAACAATGAACAATGAACAATGAGCAGGCAGGCTATATGCGTGTCCAATATTTGCTAAGGAAATGCAAATGCCATGCAAATATTTGTGAAATATTCTAGCAACTCATTTAGTAATAAGTATGCATCAAAATACAGAGCTTTTACCGTGTTTATTTTTTACTTTAGTGGATGTTATCTCATATTTGTTGTGTATTTTAGCATGGGGTTCACATACAACGTCACTTGAAAGAATCACATATATGTGCATTTTGGGAATGGGTTCACATAATTTTAGGCACAACTGTATGTAGCTTGTATGGAGATAAGTAACTTACATCTATTTTGAGGTCATGTTTCTTAAGAGTGTCCAGCTGGTCCATTAGAGCTGCATTCTGTTTCTCTTGTTGGTCTAGCAGTTTCTGAAGCTGCAACAAACAAAGTCAACAAAATATTTGTATTTTCTTTTTTTCTACAATCAGATGACAAAATCTAAATGTTTTAGTAAGAGTACATATCAAGGTATTCTTGTGTTTAGTAAGACATTTTCATGTTGGTAGCAAGAATGTTGACTGCATTCTTTCTAGATAATAATCCACGAAAGGTTTATATCATAAACCATTGCAAAACAACATTCAATTTATGTCTCCGTTACTGTCTAATAAAAATGTGATGACAGGAAAAATATAACAGCTTTGAGTAAGAATTACATAAACCATAACAATTTAATTGAAGTTTGCTGTTACAAGTAGCAATAAAGCTAAAGTAAAGTTCTGGTAACGTTTATGTGAAAAAATGAATGAGTTTTGGTAAAGCTATCATCCAAAATCTAGTTACAAAATCTAAGTCTTGTGGACCATGAGTTTTCATTAATATGTTCTTTTTTAATAAAGAGCTGCTTAAATGCAAAGAATTGGATGAAAAATTTTAGAATTTAAACTTCTTGTATACCTCTTTCTTATTCTCGAAGATAACCTGGCATATGCCAGATAACAAATATATAGTGTTATAACCAAGAGGGCGCTAAATATAATTTAACAGTCAAATTCAAATTTAAAAAAAATACTCATATCATGGAAAATTATGTTATGGTCTCAAAATCTGTGTACCATGATAAACATGTCATGATAAACATACCTTATTTATTAAGTCACATTTAAAAATCTTTACCAGAAATATAACTGGGCTCAAGCCTTGTGCCTAATTTTTCTATACAAATTTTTTGCTATACAAAGTCACATTAATTATGAGTATCTATCAAATAAAAGCTTCATGGCTAGTCAGTACAAAGGTAACAATTATATGCAGCATTTTTCAATATATGGAAAGCCTAAATCCCAAACATTTAAAAAATGATGCATGTTTGAGTGAATAATGATAATTTTCATACAGGGCATGAAAAAATTGTCGCCCCACTTTTTAAGAAGTAGTCCTTTAAAAAACATTAAATCAATGGAAAGGGTAAATTGATTGTCTGGAAACTTCCTCCCCGTCATTGATTGCATGAGTTTGAAAGTATCACTTCTCATAAAGTAGCGCAACCAGTTTTTTTGCCCTTTACAAAAATATGCATTGCTCCTGCATGGCTCAGTTTCAGACATTTATATGTCACATGATTAACTTTTACATAGATTACAAAAGACTGCATATAATTGCATTATTTAGATTTTAATAGCCATCTAAAAAATGCCAGATTTCTTTTTGACACTCAGTGTAAATCAGATAAAAAGGCAATTATTTACAAAGAACATGATATAAACGATTTCCGAAAAAATTAAGTCGAACACAGACAATAGACCCGTACGCCGTGTATTCAACTGTGCAGACACAACAATGACAAGCCGGTTCCGATTTCAATAGCATAACAAAGGAGCATTGAATTTGCGTTAAACTTAATTTTTCGGAAAGAGTTTATATCATGTTAAAGAATTACTTATAAAATTGAAAAACTAAACACATAATGATATCTAGTGATGGTAATGACTGGAACTTAAACATTCACAATTACTAAAATGTGTCTGTGTTAAAGAACTCTGAAAGAGTATGCATATTGCAAAAGATTTTGCTTTGTAGTGTCTGTCAAATGCCCTTTTTTAGTATCAAAATGTATATTTTTGTGGAATGTAAATCCATATAAGTCTCTTATGGCAACTCATTCTACATGAAGTAAAAATTGCTTGGTTTGGGGCTTAGGAGTCCCTTTTATTTTTTTAAATAATCTGAGGGGCGCCCAGCCCTTTTCAGCTACCACAGGGTGTTAGCTGTTTATATTTTTAATATATATATACATATATGGCGAATTCCTATCAAATCTTAGTCATTTGGTCGAGAGAAATCAGATTTTCACTTTTTTTTTTTTTTTTGGGGGGGGGGGTGATGACTTCAAAATTTGAAGGGGTTCTTACATCCTTACCGTAAATAAAAGCCTGTCCGATTTCAAGTCTATTGGATCAACACCTAGAGATACCTCCCGTGACAAATTTTGATCCATTAAGTTGAAAGGGCAGAATGTAGGGACCAAAGGCCCTTTTTTGTATTTTTTTTCTAATTATCGTGTTTTTTTGTTGGAGGGGGTGTCAGCCATATATTAAGCTACTGTTGGCTATCATCTGTTGTATATATACCTTTACTATACGTCCACTTGGAACATTTTCTGGCAAGCATTATGGTGTATTACCATGATGGTGTGAAAAAAAAACCTGTCGACCTTCTGTGGAGGGGGGTTTAGGGGCGCCTTCCCTTTAGAAACAGGCTTGCAACAAAATATTTGCTCACGGAGCAGGCATTACAATATTTTAGGGCAGCTTATTGAAGCACTGATGGGGTAAGTCGAGGTGAATCCGGGGAAAATGCATGTTCATCACCGGATTATGGCCGTGGACGGCCTTTTCGATTGGACCCATCAATTCGGGGGAGCACGCCCTCTAGTGTTAGTACAGCTCTTTGGTTATAACAATAATGAGCTATTTCGGGTAATTCATTACAAGTTTTTTGTCCCTTTGACCTTTGACCCATTGAACCAAAAATCTAATCAGTTCATCCTCACATGCTTATACATACTTGAGCCAAGTTTGGTCAAAATCCGTCCAGCAGTTCTGAACTTATCGCGGTAACAAGGTCCGGACAGACGGACGCACGCACGCACGCACGCACGGACAACCCAAAAACATAATGCCTCCGGCACCACCTTACGGTGGCGGAGGCATAAAAATATTCCTCTACCGGAATCAATAGTAATGGACAGTAGTTTTGCTGACGTGAAAACAATTGATTATTCAATAATTGTTTATTAAAACCATATCTATCTGTAGAATATTGTATTCTCTTCTTTATGAACAATATTTCAGAAGTTATATTCATGGTCAAATAGATGACTTTGTCAAGAAACAAATTTGTGTTGTGTCCAAAGGCTTAAAAACAGAGCATGAAAAGCAATAAGATGTAATACGCTTATTATAGAGATAAGACGAACATACATCAACAAATCATTTTACGTGACCAAAGGTTGCCAGTTTGCTAATATTTCAACTGTTTGAATTTTTTTTTTATGTCTTTCAATTCTTCAGAACTTTCTTATTTATTGTCAAATTTCTTTAATTTTTTAAAATCTGTCTCAATTTGTCTTTTTCAATCACAACCAGATTTTTTTCTGGCCTGAAGCACTTCTGTAAGAGGAGCATCTACCCAAATATAATAATTTTTTAAAAGGAAAAAAATTTTGTGATGAGAGCAAAAAAAGTTTGAAGAAAATCGGACATGTAATAATTTTTTTTTTAATTTTTAAAGATGTAAACAAATGAGCAAATCAGTGAAAATGTTCATACATGGGTGCACTACTAACCAGAATTTTCTTCATATTTATGGTGTAAAACCCATCCTTTCTACAGAAAGGTACAAAGTTTATATGAATGTATATCTGCAAATAGAGGTTCTACATATCTATCATGAGGATATCCTTTAGTTAAAGTTTTAAGGAAATCATATTTCATGGGGAAAAAGTAACATTTTATGACAGTGATATGAATATGATAGCTAATTGGTCAGTTATTCACCTATGACATCATCAATTGCCAATTTGTTTAAATATTTAAACATTCCTAACTTTCTTATTAGTGGTCCAATTTTCTTCAAACTTCTTTTGTTCTCATCACAATTTTTTTCTGCTCCTGTAAAAGAAATGTTATTTTTGGGTAGATTATTCTTTTAAGAACCTCATCGCAGCCCATATGGAAGAAAAAGAAATGAC
The DNA here is from genome assembly GCA_036244855.1 of Temnopleurus reevesii. Classification (NCBI taxonomy): domain Eukaryota; kingdom Metazoa; phylum Echinodermata; class Echinoidea; order Temnopleuroida; family Temnopleuridae; genus Temnopleurus; species Temnopleurus reevesii. The sequence continues at coordinate 10,523 of BQKZ01001423.1, forward strand.
AACATACTCTATCTCTCTCTTCCAGCCACTCTGTCTCTGCCTGAAGCTTGCCACTCACAAGGCTCATCACCTACAAGAGAATAAAGATACATTACTACATAGACATCTATCTAACATTTACTCATCTTGCTTCAAATGAATAACAAATACATAGTAGAAATGAGGTTACATATTTTGATGTCTCTAGCATAGGAGTCCTTGATTTAATCAGTTCAACTTGCATGTGTAATGTTATCATGCGGGACTCAGAAGTTCGTCCTAAATTCAACTTGCATGTGTAATGTTATCATGCGGGACTCAGAAGTTCGTCCTAAATTCAACTTGCATGTGTAATGTTTTCATGCGGGACTCAGAAGTTCGTCCTAATTTTTTCTTTTGAAAGTATACACATGGTCACATTATTTGTTTTTGGAAAGATCCACTTTTTTTCCTGAAATGAACTATGATATAACCCTTTAAAAAAAATGATAAACAGGATGTAAGGGGGAGTCCTCTATGGTAGCAAAAGTCCTGCAAAAGTTGCCAACTCAAGAACGCCCATAATCATGTTTGCAAGAATTTACAAACATTAAAAACTCATTAAGCTTGCATTGGTCATCCAATATTGATGAAATTTGGGTGACAATTTTGGGGACACTTGTATATGAAATCATAGGCTGTATGTCAGACAGGTTTACTGCTTTGGTTACATCCTAATGCTATTCAATTGTGACATGCTTTTCAATTATGACATCATCACACCATCATTTCATTAATATAACTAAAGTCTTACTCTTCCAAAAATATGGAAAAATGAAAAATAAAAAACATATTAACTTTCATTTTCTTCTTCATGAAATCTTGCTATTTTATTCTTATACTTGAAGGTCAAATATCATGATAGCAATAAGTATAAGCAAAATGAATAACAAAGTTCCGCTCTGACTAAGTCGCTGAGGTAAGTTATGGCAAGTAACTGTTGCAGTTTGGTACCAAAATGCGCAAAAAGGGCACTTGCTGTAAATTTTTGTATGGTCTTCAAGATTGGCTCTGCCCCAGAAAAAAAATCCATCATAATTATCATCGATTCTAATACAAACTTTCTATATTCATTATTTTGATTTTTCTGCTTTAAATCCATATATGATTTTTCTTTTGGAGACTCAGTATTTAATGCAACTCATAACATGCCTAAAACTCTTCAAACAGTTTGCAACAACTCTTAGGGTTTTACACATAACACCACTCGGCATAAATCTACCTAGGGTTGCAAGCAGTAATATGCACAAGCACAGAAATCATGTTTACTCATTCCGGTCTCCACAGTTTGCAAGGGCACAAAGACTCATCTTCAAAAAACAGGCAACCATCACTTATAAAAAATTTCAAACATGTTCAAAAATTTGTGACCTCATGGAGTCTTAGCCTGAGTTGTCGAGAGTTGCAGAAAGAGCTTGACAAGCTTTCACAAGTTCCTATGAGTCCAGCCACATAAAAGCTTGCATGACTCTTAACATTACTTGTGATTCAAAATCTAAAAGAAGAAGCACCTTTACTGTAGGAGTTTCACCATCTAGAATGCCAATAACCACAAACAATAAAGAAGAGAAATGATGGGTTGAACCTCCATAAAACGAAGTATCATCAACACAAGATGGCAGCAGTCCACATTGATAGAGGTAAAAATATCATCCCAGTACTACAACATCTTCAATAATTGGTTATACCATTGACCTATGTACATAAAGTGCTTCTAGTGAGACATCTCAAAATTTCCTTCATTGAAACTTTACCACATAAAGATATAATTGCCTGAAATTAAAACTAGCATCAAAATTGGAGCCTTGCAGTGTTAAAAGTTTAGTTTTTTTTTCATTGAGTTATCCATAAAAATGTACAAATTACATACTGTATGTCCAGTATATACTTTTACAGTCACACTTCTAAAATGATAAATTTGGTGTAAAAGACATTGTCACACCTTTGGTTTTGTTGTTTCAAAAATTATCAAAAAAAGCTGCCTGACCTATATCATAACATTCAGATTGATGGAAAAAAACAACAATGAATGTAAAAAGGAAGGACGTTATACAGGCACAAATTGAATAAAGCCCATCACAGATGCTTTATTCCTGCACAGTGTTCCTATAGAGGTCATATTTTTTAATTTCAGCTGTTTTTAGCATTGTATGTTGATTTTAATGCATAATATTTTCACAGCTCAAGGCCTGCGCACACTACAGAACCTTTAGTCTTAAAGCCTTAAGACAAATTCTGCACGTTTTAATACGTCATCTCATGGCAAGGTACTTGATACTTGAATCCTTATGAAATATAAAGTATGAAGTAGTTCACCATGAGACGATGTATTACAGCTAGTTTCAGTGTTTTCAAAATACCGAAAGTCACATAGTGTGCGGTTGCCTTTAGTTTATGTACAACATCAGTCATTGAGGTAGTATTTAAGGAGTTGAGAGAATTGTTTGAATGAAAGCAATGTTGGCTTTAAAGACAGAATACTGCAGTGATGGAATGAGATGAGCAAAAGAAAACTCTCTGATAGTCAAATCAATATCACACTCTCATCATTAATATGTAGGAGGCAATATTGATCAATAAATTACGGTGCAGCTATTGAAAGATATAGGGCATTTGGCAATGTAACCCAAGACGATGTCTAAAGTACTGACCATAACGTTAGCGTAAGCCATGATTCTGATCAAGAAGACACACATGAATTTTCTTCATATTAAACTTGGTTTGCACTAAGAGTGCAGTGAAGGGTCTGGGTGTGAGATTTATTATGTATAAGTTAATTGACTCACAAATGATGTCAACACTCAAAGCTTGTCCATCTAGCATTGAGAGGTTAATGTAACATGACCTGTTTGAAGACCGGGAGCAAAATTTACTTAAAATGTGTTAGAGACAAAGACCCGTTCAAACTTAGTTTTCAAAGTGGCTCTGTTGCTAGACGAAAATTGAACAGCTGGGTTCAAATACTTTCCGCATGATCTCCCCACGTGTATATTGATGTATACATTTCTTTTTTCTCGTATTGTCTCTGCATTCCGCGGGAACAGCCAGATGCTTGACATATTCAGGGTGAAATTTACAACTTAAAACTGCTTTACCAATCTCAAGCATTGGCTAAACTGGTTTCCATTAAAGTGGTTTAACGTTCTATCTGAACAGGTCTTACATTCTTTGGAGCTTTCATATGGTCAAAACTGTACAAATTTATTTCAAAAGATAAGATGAGTGCAGACAATGATGACAAGGTCTTGTCTTGAAAGGCTGGGAGTGAGAATGTTAACACACCTTTTCGAGACAACCAATGGGGGAGGGGGGGGGGCGAGCCTCGAAGGGGTGTGTTGGACAAAAATATGTGCAGTCTGGACTTTTAGCCTTAAAAACGCCAATTTGTTGATGAACAACCTTTGGGCTTTTCTGTTTTTTTGTGGAGGGGGGCAGGTTAAACGATAATAAATCTTCTGGAAAGGGTGCTTTATTTGGCTCTCATTTGCTTTTTTTTTTAAACTGAATTTCAATCTGTTGATATCGAGAATGTGCATAAGCGAGTCTTGTTCTTTTATAATCATTGTTCATGGGGCTTACATGAATATTCATGATAATACAACCGTGCGATGGCGTTGACAGTAGCAGAGTCATAAAGGAATGTGTTTCAAAATTTCCTGACAAAGGGTCTTCACATTTAGAACAAAGGAAGAAAAACAGCATATATATTAACTCTGCTATACTATGCCAAATTAAAAAGTCATTTAATGTGAAAAGTGCATACTATTTTTTTCGATAATTGTCCCATATTAACTGGGTAAGGGACCACTGAACGTCTTGACAAAGGGAGGGGCTGAATGCGGTGGGGCTGCGTATTTCAGTTTTGTAACACAGCCATTATGCTTGCACTAAATTTGGGGTTTTCACCCGGCTTGCCATCCAGTCGCTCACTGTTATACATGGTTTGTATGACGGGGACATTCTTAAGGCCATATCTTGCTGCCCCGTCCCTGCCTGCGAGCTTCCAACGAGCCAATGAAGAAAGGCCATGTTCGGTGACATCATTGCATTGAATTAAGCTAGCTATCACGGTTGGCACAAGCTCAGCTAGACCCGTTGTGCAATGAATTTGGCATATTCCTTGCTCGCTCCATTCTATTGATATTTAGAAAAGGTTAATAAAATCCATGCACTAGAAAATTCAGATTTTAAATCAAAGTTCTAATGCTTTCACCTTCTATCATCATCAGAACACATTCTTTAGTTCGGTGTCGGTGTATCACTTCTACTCATTCTGATTCACCAAACCTTTACATTCAGGCAAATGAACTGCTTGAGCAGGGAGCATCCCACGAGTCCGACAGCCCACGAGTCCGACAGCTCACGAGTCCGACAGAAATGAATATAAGCCTACTACATCAACAATTTTCAAAATGAGGTTCGAGCTAGACATTTTTACTTTCACGCTCGCAAGATCGACACTGACAAATTATTTGCTTTGAGTCCGACAGCACGCAAACAGACCTACAAGACCGACTAACGTAAATATAGTGCTGTCGGACTAATAGACTAATTTTACCTAGGGTCGGTCTCATTTGCAAAATTTATGTTCGGTCGTAATCATGTGCGTTTTCATAATTTTGTCGGATTAATGAGTTGTCTGACTCTAATCCGTTTTTATGTAATGTCTATTTCGTGCACCAATTATTCAAAATGTCGGCCTTGTAAGCTGTCGGACTCGTAGGCTGTCGGACTCGTGGGCTGTCGGACTCGTCGGTAGTACCCCTTGAGCAGACCTATGCATGAAGGCAGGTTTGGGTTGGCATCCCTCTCAGCAGCCTCCTCAGCCTGAAGGCAAGCTCATAAAACCTAACGTTATTACTTCTGCCAGCAGACAGCTTCACTATCTGGTCGAGCCAGTAAATATCAATTCAGTTATTTGAGACTTGATTGCTATCAAACCAGGACTGAACCATCAGTAAATTACTGTTTTGTCCATTTATGAAAACCATGAAGCAACTAAAAACTCTGGCAGTCGAAAGTTTGGTTGTGCAAATCGTTTCCCCTATTTCACAGTACTGACAACGGACTGCCACTGCTAACAAAATGGACTCAAAGATGGCATTACTTAAATTTGCTTAATTATATCGAGTTCGTGCGTGCAAGAAATTCACTATCCTATTCCTAATTCTAAGCTAGATTCAAATGCGCCCCTACCTACATGTAGGTTCCCTTTCCCCTACGTGGTCGAGTGCCCTCTACAGCTCTTCCTACTTGTTTAAGCTACTCTACACGAGAGCCGGGGAAGGGGGTGGGTCATAGGTAGGAAGTATAGATATGTCTTGTAAATAGGAAAAAATGGTTCTAATTTTCTCAATTTACTACAGAATATCAATACTACCTACCTATGGTGTGCCAAAATGCAGACCAACACAAAAATAGCCGGGAGACTTGACCAGATAGTGAAACTATCTGCTGGCAGAAGTAATAACGTTAGGTTTTATGAGCTTGCATTCAGGCTGAGGGGGCTGCTGAGAGGGAAGCCAACCCAAACCTGCCTTCATGCATAGGTCTGCCTTTGTGCAAAGGTCTGTCCTAAAGATAGCAGGCAATGTAAGTGTTCTGAGATCTCCAATATGCAGCCCTAAGAATGTCTGCACTAGGGAGAATGGGGCATTAGTCGATATAAAGAGGGAGGACCCCCTGCTTATGGTATACCACTTCAGTACTCACACCATGCTTTGTCCTCAGCTACCGTGAAGAAGTCTTTGAGTGATAGAAGAAAGATCTTCACTGTGCAAGAGGTGTCCATCTGGTTTTTGGTAACGAACCGTTTGTCTGGCACGAGCCTCACCCAGCTAGGTTCAAACCTACTATGAGCGGGGGAGATTTGAAGGGCCTGAAGCATGCATCTGCGCTGCCCAGTGGCCTAGGCAATGAGAAAGGCTGTCTTAATAGATGGGTGCAATAATGATCAACTCTCCATTGGCTCAAACAGGGACTTCACCAGGGCCTTGAACACTGCCGGGAGGTTTCAGCCTGTGGCGAGTTTTCCGTTTACCAGGAGAACGAACCTAGGAAGAACGAACAAATGAGACGGGTGAAGAAAGGTGAAGTTGTGACCGAAGTCACTATCAGCAAAGTCTCTGTGCACCATTCCAATTGCTGATCCTATTCCTAATTCTGCCAGCATTGACAGTCGCATTGGAGCTACGTCAATCATGGATCGAGGGGCAAGAAGTCCTTGCCCTCGCACCAACTGGCAAATGCTTGAAGCTGAGAATTGTATACGGCGATCGCCTTCCCGGATCGTCGGAGGGATGAGGTTGAAAAGGCAGGAACGTCTAGCCCAGTCAAAGGCTTGAGACGGTGATTGACTACCCTGACAAAAAGTCTATGTCAATATATGACCCACAAGCCAGAGTCGGTCGGAGCACCCTGGTGAGATGCCTATTCTGAAGAATGAACCTTGTCTCACGGGAGAAGTCCGTGATTAAATTGTCCTGGCCTGGGGGAAAGATGGCACAGGGAAGGAACTTATTCTTCTTGCACCCGATTCATAGTCAAAGCGCTCACTCATTGGGCGGCACTAACGTGGCTCTACCCCAACCACTGATGTAAGATGCTCAAGCAATGTCGTCTGTCAACATCGGACCACCTTAGGCCGCTTTCAGATTGAAACCTTTGGAATACATTTCTTTATTCCTTGAAGCTTTACAATAATATCTTGTACCTATATGCATTATTTTAGTATAGTAACAATATCCACAGACCCTCACATCACAGCGCAGTATAGTATATCCATCAAGCGTACTTATATTCAGTAGACAGTTTGTCAAAGAAGGATATTCTCCTAAATTGGTCTCAGAGAGGCTATACAAAGATTGAAAGCCGAATCACATATTGACCTCCTCCACCAGGATCGCTTAAAAAAGGACGAGGCACGCATCCCCTTGTAACGACTTCCAACCCCAACACAAAGACATTTGTTAAACAAGTCAGACAGGAATGGTCAACTTTAGCTCTCGACCTAGAGCTAGGGAAGGTACTAGGGGGCCTTCCGCTACATGCACAACGCCAACCGCCCAATCTAAAAAAGCTCCTTGTGATTACTAAACACCTGAGGCATGCACCTCCTAGGTAACCTCCATGTTACCGCTTTTCCGCTATTCCATTCTTATTTTTCTCTGTTTCATTGTTTTTCTTCCTACTTCAAACTCCTGTGTATACTTTATGACAAAAGAGGGCGATCAACCACAATTAACTAAACGGGAAAAAGAAAGCTGGTCTTTGAACAACACAAATTCAAGTCCGCGTTCATCTTTTGTAAAGACTTCCCCCAGGCGGGAAAAGGATATCGTCAAATTGACGCTTTGCGGACTTCCCGCATAAATAAACCGGATGCGAGAGGACCGCAGAAATCCTCGCCAGGGTAGTAATACATAATGCCTAAAGTGGACCTGAAATCCACCACAAAGGCCTCTTGATTTGAATGGGACACATCTTGCCTTCCGAACCTACTTTGGAAACTAGTTAGTTGAAGTTGATTTGAAAACTATATTTGATTGGGTTCTTACTTCCTTTTGAAATTCATTAACCCTTTAGCACCTAAACGAGACCGCCCGTTAGCTTACTCACTAAACCGCCCCAAACAAAAGTATGCCCAAGATTTGTTGTGCATTATGTACAGGGTGTGTGCTTTCGGATCGTGTACAAAAACGTGTATGCTTGTGTAGAACAAATATGAGTATTTCCTATTGAAACACACTGATGCATTCAGTCTGAGCTGCTGATCGGGGCTGATCGTTCAAACAAGATGGCTGCCTCCAAGAAGAAGAAAACGTATACGGCAGAAAAGACTCTTGAACTGCTATATTTCTTAGATTCATTGAATACAAACGAGAGTAATGTTGAAGTGGACATTGATTCAGATGTTTTAGACGTAGGTTTGATTTATATTTTGTCTGATTTATCGTCATTTTGTGCCACTTTCTGAGCTTCGTTTATCAATTTTTCATGACTGGGCGCAGGACTATGTGGGACTATGCATGTGGTACGTGTGCTATTATTTACGTTATTGTTATTATGAAAAGGTCAATATATGTAAATCATGATGATCCATAAGTCATGCCATCTTTTTTCGTCATTTTCTATTCTTCAAAATAAATGTTACTTGTAATTGACAAAATTCAACAACTAAAGTGCTATACCATGTCAAAATCATAGCAACCAGATACTTTCTAACAGGGAACAAGCTAACACTTTTCACGGAGTCTCTAGGTGCTAAAGGGTTATTAGTCATGGCTACTTTGGCTCACATATATGAGACTCACACTGCACATCATAGGTTTCATTTCATGGGGCCAAAAGTCATTAAAAATTTGCTGACACTGCCAAAGCACACACGCAGTCCCAGCACTGTGTGAAGATAAATTGACTGTTTCAGATTGGAAAAATTGCCTGTATCAAGTCAGAATTTTTCCTCAATTTGTATTTAAGTCCCAGTTTCCAAATGAAAACTGAAATGGAAATTCTCAGTAATCTTGCTGAAAACTAGACTTTCTATATATACATATCAACAAGTTTCATAATTTAGTACTGGTCAGTTTATCTAATAAGAAAAGAATTATTGGGTTAGACTGAGGGCCATCCTGCAAGATGGAACTTTTGATCTTACTTCTTCCTCGTGCTTCTTGTTCAGTTTCTGAGCATTCTCATCCATTTTCTTGAGAAAACTTTCCTGGGTTTTTTTCTTGAAAGCTGTAGCATCCTTGGCAATGTCATGGTATTCCTTGCAGTTTGATAGCTCTTCCTGGAGAAATTAAAAAAATAATTCTGTCATTCTATCATACATGCAGCCTATATACACACTCAATTTTGTTGATTGAACAGAGAGAAAACAATCATATCCATCTTATGAGAGTTTATGAGGATTTAGGCAGTTAAAGGGGAACTACACTCAAACATTAAATTGCTAACATTAAATGAGGAAAAATAAGATGAACAAACTGTGAAAATTTGAGCGAAATCAGATAATCCATTCAAAAGTTATGAATTTTCAAAGTTTTGATTTAAACCCCTAATGGGCTCCTTCAAGGTAGAAAACTACATTTGCACAAATTACGGTTATGCTTACAACTTGTTGTGTACCTCGGATATGCCAAAATAATAACCTCTATGAAGTATTTTGGTCGAAATGTAGTCCAGAATATTTAATTAAAATAAAAATCTATTCTATCGCGATACTCCTAGCGTATTCCGGTACCACACACACACACACACACACACACAAAACATAAGAGCACATACAGTGCGCACTTCAATACACTGCCACACCATGCGGAATACGCACTGAGAGAGACTCTTGCGCTATTGGTCAACGAGGAGTTAACGGCTGTTTTGAATTTTGAACGCACGGTCAATTAGTTCGAGGACCAAATAGAAGAATTATTATTGGAATAACTATGAATGCGCCTGTCATGACCAGGGTAAGCTCGCTATTCATAAGGACTGCTATTCATAAGGATCAATGACTCATAAGGACCGCTATTCATAACATGTAAATTCCTATACCCGAAGGGTCGCTATTCATAAAGTGAAAAGAGAGTCACTATTCATAAAGGCATAAGGACAATTATTCATAAGGATCGCTATTCATAATAGGAAAAGAGGGTCGCTATTCATAACAACACATAAGGGTCACTATACATAAGGACCGCTATTTTTAATAACTCATAAAGGTCGCTATTATAATTCAGAAAGAGGTTCGCTATCCATAATAACAAATAGGGGTCGTTATTCATAAAGGTTGCTTTTCATAATGGGAGAATAGGGTCGCTATTCACCAAGGCCATTGTTCATAAGGGTCGATATTCATAATCGCAGAAGAGGTTCGCTATTCATAATCGGGAAATAGGATCGCTATTCATAATCATGAAATAGGGTTGCTATTCATAATCCGGAAATAGGGTTGCTATTCATGAAGGCCATTGTTCATAAGGGTCGCTATTCATAATGGGGAAATAGGGTCGCTATTCATAATCAGGAAGTAGGGTCGTTATTCATAAAGGCCATTGTTCATAAGGGTCGCTATTCATAATGGGGAAATAGGGTCGCTATTCGAATAGCGACCCTCTTCTTCTATTATGAATAGCGACCCCATTTTCTGATTATGAATAGCGACCCTCTTCTTTTATTATGAATAACGACCCCATTTTCTGATTATGAATAGCGACCCTCTTCTCTGATTATGATTAGTGACCCTTATGAATATTGATTCTTATGAATAACGACCCTTATGTCTTTTTATGAATAACGACCCTCTTCTTCAATTAGGAATAGCAACCCTTATGAATAATGACCTTTATGAATAGCGAACCTCTTTTTGTTTTATGAATAGGGACCCTTATGAATAGCGACCATAATTTGGCATTTTGAATAGCGACCCTTTTTCCGTATTATGAATAGTGACCCTTATGAGTTATTATGAATGGCGATCCTTGTGAACGATGGCCCTTATGAATAGCGACCCTTATGAGTTATTATGAATAGCGGTCCTTATGAATAATTTTTCGTTATGAATAGCGGTCCTTATGAATAATTTTTCGTTATGAATAGCGGTCCTTATGAATAATTTTTCGTTATGAATAGCGGTCCTTATGAATAGCGAGCGGACCCCTCATGACCAATCTTTGTGCTAATTGATTGGTGATAAGTTCTAACATTTAGTACTCTTCAACATAACACAACAATCTTGGAAAGTCAAAGTCAAAGTCATTGGTGATAAGTTCTAACATTTAGTACTCTTCAACATAACACAACAATCTTGGAAAGTCAAATTTTAGGCTGCAAAAGAAGTATTCTACCTTTAAATTGGCAAACGTACAGGCACAAAATGGCTGCCATCATGGAGAACTCTCCATTCACTTTGTACACAAAATTTCACATTTTCCTCTTTTTCCAGAAAAGTAGACAAATTTTTGTTTTTTCGATTAAATGTATTATAGCCACATCAATTCTGCAAGCATTCCAGAAAGAATGGTGTTGACTAATCATTTGAAATACGATATTGATCCATTTTCAATGAATTTATATACAAAGTGAATGAGGAGTTCTCCATGTATGACATCACAGATCATGCTAATTGGCTACACGTTGCCAATTCAAGGATACCCAGCACAGGTGGAAATGATAACTTTGAAAATTCGTAACTTTTGAACGGGTTATCCGATTTTGCTCAAATTTTCACAGTTTGTTCATCTGATTTTTCTTCATTTACTGACAGTACTTTATTGTCTGGGTGTAATTCCCCTTTAAGCACCAAATACTCAACGATAAATCCCACCAGATTTTCAGAATCATGTCCTTCAGCTGAAAGTCAATATTTGAAAACATTTTGACCATTTGTCTGTGTTTTCAACTCAACAACCGCAACTTTTTTTGCCATTTTAAAAATTGTTGTATTCATTTATTTTTCATCGCAATTGGTATACTTAATTTCATGGGGGAGGAGGGCTTACGGGACCCAGACCCGTGGCTCGCCATCAAGGGCACTAAACTTTAAGAGCTCATGACCTTTCTGTATACAAACCCACGCATGCGTGTATTTACAGGTTAATGAAACCCCCACCCCCCTTGGTCCTGAAGGTCTCTTTTTTTTAGTAAACCTGTCAATGGGTGGAAAATCTTTGAGCAAGTCGGGACTCTACCCCCCCCCCCCTACACACACTCTGAATTAATAAACATTTATATTTCAAATCTGGATTTTTATATTTTACATTTTACACCAAAATCAGAATTCTGAAGCAAAAAGAAGATGTTAAATGTATAGCTAGACCAGTTTTGGAGAGATGGCGCTTCAGATATTTTACTAACTTTGTGAGCTCTGGTAAAAAAATATTCCCATGAGACAGTTTCTCAATAGCAAATAAGAGCATGTTTGTTTTACTTTGTTTGAACATAATCGTTACAGAAACGGCTTAATTAACGCGAAACAAAAAATATCATTGATTTATCTTTTTTGTTGCCGCTCCGACAGTACATTTAACAAAACATGCGCATATCGCGATTCACGCATATTCTATGACGGTAACGGTAATTCACAAATCATGTTGCGTAAAATTGATTTCGGTTTGCGGCGGAAATTGCGAGATTGCTCGCAAATATATCACTGGCAGATCCAGGTGGGGGCACAGGGGATGCGTGCCCCCTATAATTGTTCTCCCTTGTGTTTTTTTCTTCTTCGCAGAGCTGCGATTTTGCACATTTTGATTTAAATAGTCCATCAGCCTACTGTAACAATAAATGTGGTTGTGCATAAATATGATTAAGCAGTCTATCAATGTGCTATGACAAACGTTAAACCTTCCTTCACGATGTAAATTATTATCGATCGTAGCGAATTCAAGATTTTAGCATTTATAAGATTTTTTTTTTCAAGTCCCTACTGTGGAAGGGGGCATACCTCTTCCCACACCCTCCCCCACTCGGACATGATGCAAGAAGATTCTATTTTTTTCAGATGTCATTTCTCATTTAGTTACTCCAATACACAAGTTTTGTGTTCGAAAACGCCACTTTCATGATTTATTTTTCAGAAATCCGCCTACTGTGGGAGGGCGTCCCCCTCCCACATCCTCCCCCACTCGGACATGATGCAATTAGGTTATTTATTTGGGAAGTGCTCTTAAAATGCGATTACAGCACATTAAATCGTAAAAAGTACCTACGCTTCCCCGTCAATGGGGCCCCCCCCCCCCCCCCCCCATTTCAAATTCATGGATCCGCTATGCAGATAGACCAATCAATAGGTGAAACCTATTCCAAAGTTAGTGCCTTGGCCGGCTTGCATGAAATAAATAAAACCTATCAAAATCATGCCTATGTATTAGTGTAATCATTATTACAGTATACACACAAATTGCACCAAATTGCACCATTTCAATTGAAAAATTGAAAAATCTCCCTACCGTGGAAAGAGGCACACCCCCCCCCCCCTTCACACCATCCCCCAGTCGATCGCTATGCTCCCTCACAGAATCTCACTCAAAAATATTTTTCAAGGTTGGCAGCCCTGCTCACGTGTAAAATAAACGCAAATTCGCCTCCGCTCACAACATCGCCGCAAGCACCGTTCATTTCTCCCAGGTACGATGGCAGTCCAGTCATTTTTTAGCGCTATGTAAGAATGCTATTTCTTGTCAAACTCGTTTGTTTATGGACCTCTGCCTTGTGCAGATGAGTCTGAAATAAAGTCTTGAATTGAATTGAATTGAATAACGTTTGATTGGCAATTTCGAACAAAATTAATTAAGCCATTAAATCATTAAATTGAAAATTAAGCCAGAATATGTGCAAAAATATTACCCTAATTTCGTACACAAGTATATTGATGCATTTAAAGGAATTTGTGGATACTTCAGCTCCTTTCATATCAATGTCTGCATCCTGAACACTAACGATACTATAATTATAAATCTACATACTATTCGGGGGTACCGGTACCGGTAGTACTGTGAATATTAGACCGATAAAACGGGTCTATTTCGATCAGGATTTGGTTCGCTGAGGCTATCGCCTGGCTACGCATCCTTCCTCTGGAGGGGGCACCACCAAAAGTCAGAAATCGTCAAAGAAACCCTCCGAGAGTCAGATTTTTCTGTCTATGTGAATATCAAATGATGGCCGTAGACGTAGCCATATTAGTAGATTAGTATGGTGCTGTCATATTAATTCGCGTGTCATATTAATTCGTACATCACATGAATTTTTACAAAATTGATGAAATATTACAAATCTGACATCACCATCGTAAAGAGCATTGTTTATTTGCCTAAATTGGAAATTTTCCCAGCAAAAGGACGAAAAACAATGAAAATATTGCCAAAAGATCGGCAGATTTGCTTGCATTTGCAGAAAAACACGGGTCTCGCGACACTGAAGTGAATCCTTCCAATTTTCAGACAGAAATCATCAAATTTGTAAGTAAGCAGACATACCATTCGAT
>BQKZ01001423.1:57757-69947 GCA_036244855.1 Temnopleurus reevesii
GTATGTTGCAATTCAATACTTCATTCAAAGATAGGCTGACCGTCTGAAAGCCAAACAATAAGGTATGCTACAATTCAATACTTCATTCAAAGATAGGCTGACTGCCCGAAAGCCAAACAGTAAGGTATGTTACAATTCAATACTTCATTGAAGGATAGGCTGACCGTCTCAAAGCCAAACAGTAAGGTATGTTACAATTCAATACTTCATTCAAAGATAGGCTGACCGTCTGATAGTTAAATAATACTTCATTCAAAGATAGGCTTACGGTCTGAAAGCCAAATAATAAATTAAAAACTTTCCTTTAGATAATGTATATATTTTGATGTTCATAAATTCTCTGAAATCCTATCTTTCAGCTACTTGTGCAGAAAATGGCAAGAAATGATATGTAAGATGAATATTAATATTCTCGGACGAGCATTGTAATTTCTTATTGATTTTATTTTGCCAAATGAATGTGAATTCAATTGAGTTGATGATCATTAGATTGCTTGCTAATCAGAAAATAACTCCAAACCTTTTCATTATATTTGCCAATGTTTTCAAATTACACGTGTATACCAATTTATTTATTTCATTTTCTTAAATTTAAAATGTTCTATTTAATTTCACTGACAAAGATTAAGATTTGACATAATTATGCAAACTACCCGTGTCTATTATATTAGCCATAAAGGGCAAAATATATAAGCAAAAACTACACATGAAACAAAAGTGAATAAAAGTATAATATAGATGATTTAGTTGCCAGTAATAACTGTAGTTCTAATGTGGTAAGTACTGCTTGAGGACGTTTGAAGGATCATCATAAGAGGTAGGTAAATTTAGGTCAATGCTGGGGGTGGGGCAATGATTACTTCAAGTAGTTTTTAATTATCATTTGTTAAATAGATACAAATGATGCAATATTTTGGAGAAGATGACTATAATGATCACAGGCCAGTTATTCTGTAGCAATGATCCATTCATAAAAAAAAGTCAGCTGAAAAAAGGTAAAATTTGCATGAGGTGAGCTTGCTGTAAATTATTAATATCACTATATTTGCCCCCCATGCCACCCCTCCCTGAAGAATAATAAATGGACATCTGAATATTGGCCATTTTTTTTATAATCATCTTTTTTCTTGCTCTCCTCTTCGAATATAAGATCAATTCTATTTCCTCTTCTTTCACTCATAATTTCCATCTGTTGCTAAAAAAGAGAGTCATGTGAAAATTTTATTGGGTTGAATATATAATGTATTTCTGATTGCGTGCTGCAAGTTGGAAAAATATACCTGATCACGTGATAGCAAAGCATAAATTCTGACTGTGCGCTGTTGAGGGTTCATCTAGTTCTTTTTTCTATTTGTGTTATTCAGATTGGATTCCTGAGACAAGATAAAAGTGGAACGACAACGTTATCTATCTTGAACCCAGACAGAGGTGAGACGGAGGAGAGTAGGAAGGTGAATCTAGGAATGTTGACTGGTAGATTGTCACATGGTACAGCATCATTACCACCATTCAAAGAAGACAAGAGGAACAAAGCCCTTCCTGGTATGTCTCTGCACTACCTTTCGTAACATTTAACTCTACCTTAGGCTTTGCTTTGCATAGTCACATTTATTTACTTTTCAAATGCAAAATTTAAAATCATTGGCCCGATAGCGAGGTTTAAGTTAACTCTGGTCTAAATCTGTGGTTTAAGTATGGGTAGCCAAAAGTGCCAAAACTTTATATACAATGTATAATTCTTTTATTAACTGCTCTCTTTTCCTATGCTCTAATAATGTAGAAAACTATTGAAGTTTATATTCCGAGACAGTTTTAAATACTATGAGGTCCAAATGTGCTGGTAAATTAAACATCGACTGTTATAGAATCAAGCCTCTTTTAGCTTCCCATACTTAAACCATATATTTAAACTCTAGTTTAAGTTAAACCTGACATCAGAATACGGGCCATAAAGTTGAAAAATACATTCCTAAAGTGATGCTGAGAGGTTATCATCATGAGGAGGAAGTCCAGTTTTTTATCATTGCTTTTATGCCCCCGCCATTATGTTTTTGGTCAAAGGTCGCAGGCAAAGAAACTTGTGAAATATATCACTCAAGATAGCTTTTTACTGAGATAACTTCAGAATAAGTGAAACAATTTCTGCCAAACCTAGCACAATAATGTGCAAGCCCGGTACAATGAACTGATAAGATTTTGGGTTCAGGGGTCAAAGGTCAAAGATAACAGCCAACAAACTTGTAAAAAGATCATCAGAAAAGGCTCGTCATTGCTATAACTTCAGAAAATTATAACCAATTTCTTTCAAACTTTGCTCAATTATGTATTATGTGAGGAAGAACTGATGAGATTTTGGGTTCACGGGGTAAAGGCCACAGTGCCCAAAATTGGTAAAATTGCCTTAAAATGTTTCTGATTTTGATGGCACGGAACAAGCAGTGATATCTTTCTGATCGCATGATGGCGGAGGCATAAATTTCGACTGTGAGCAGTCTAGAATTTTTTTTATTGGTATTATTCTAATTCAGAATTTAGTTGCCAAACTGAAATGCATGAAAAAAGCATGTTATTATACATGCTTTCAGTAAATTCTGGCGTGCGCCGAGGGGGGGGGGGACATGCTTTTCAAATTTAATGAAGCAAAACGCGTTGCGCTACTCTCTGAGCGAGCTCAGACTGGAAATGCATCCTTTATAACTTTCCAAAAATTTTAATTTCATTTTACCATTGCATGGCATGTAACTGTTCAACATTTTATAGTTTTAATAATTGTATGAATGCAAGTCAAGGGGTCTTCCCATTGGGTTTGTACACATTTGAATGCTTGGATCATGTTAAACTGTGATAATCTTCACTTTGATCCCCCATTAGCATCACAAAAGTATTTTTACATTCAATCAATATGATGTTTTTTGTTAAATAGAAAATTTAAAAAAAGTTTGGACCAAAATATGGTTATTCCTTGACATATCAACGTATGAACTTGTCAAACATTCAATAATAATAGCCCATTGGTCCAAGTGGTTGAAATGAGCATTCGGATGTCAGAAATAGATATTCTTGCCTCTTTTTCAAAGGACTTTCCAGAACATTATTATGAGAGAAAGTACTTTTAATCATAAACAGACACATAAATAATGCTAATGGGGATCAAAGTGAAGATCATAATGTGTTTATAAACATGAGTTGATTTTTCTTTAAATATTCAATTTAATTGTGGCTGCCATGAGGAAATAAAAGTTTCTTGCCATAGTGCCTGTTTGATAGCGCTTCCCCTTTTTGTGTCTGCCCCCCCCCAAATCAGACAAACAGATGAAAAAAATTCAAGTAAATTAAATCAAGAAATAAGAAAGTTATGAATATTTCAATGCTAATGATTGAACAGTGTTTTCCATAAATCATTGTATGGCATTCATCATAACATGTGACTCTCTGTAAACTTATCGTTTTGAGGAATCCGTTTTGCTACATGAATCCTTATTATGGGGGTTGTAAAGTAATAAGATATAATAAACTGCTCACATAGAAGTGCATGATATATGTCATATCACAACTCCCATTGTTGCCAATTGGCATGACAAACAAATGTTGCATTATAACGTTGAAGTATTTCTAACTTTCTTATTTATTGTTGATTTGCTTCAAACTTCTTTTGATCTGTTCGTCTGATTTTGTAATCAAAACAAGATTTTTCTTAGCCATGCCCAGTCTTTTAAAGTCACAGATAGCATTATTATTATTATTACTATTACTAGTATTTGAGAAGATATTTATGATAGGGGTGGGGCTATCATAACTGACATAGTTTTGACATTATTCATTAACCACTGAGTGAAATATTCTCGACAAGCAAGAGGGACACTATACTTGAATAAGAATATCAAAGAGGAGACATTTTCTAAATCTTAATTCATCAAAGAATAGCCCATGTGTTTCATACGAGCCACATGGGCATTAATAATTTCACTGATTTTTGCTTCAGGCAGCGCGTAGTGTAATTGTAGTGCGTAATATATCAATTATGCACAAGGGCCTTGGCAGCCGCGATGTAAGAGACATTGCTATTGGTATAACTGTTTAAATGATTGATCAAGGGACCAAAATGGGCGTGATGGAAGTTAGGAAGAAGGCGGTCCTACAAGAGAAAAGATCGCGTTAAGAAGAATATAACTTAGGAAGGATTTTAGCGCGCTCCTAACTCACTAAGATAGGAAGAAAGTTGGGAAGAAAGATAAGAACGATTTCAGAATACCACCCCTTGTGTCAGATTGAATGGTGAAATCCTATGCTTGTGTTATTTTCAACTGCATTAGTATTGTAATTTTCTGAATGATATTTATGTTTGTGTCTATAGTGAGCTATCTGATGTATGGGCCTTTCAGTTCTTTTGCTCCTGGTTATGATTCTACATTTGCTAACCTAAGTAAAGAAGAATCTGATCTGCTCTACTCTACCTACGGTGATGAGGAGGCTATCAAATATGCTCAAAGGTAAAAGCTCTTTACCACATCTTTTGAAAGATGTTTAGCAGCAAATTGAACATGGGTTGTGTTTCATTAAGCTGCGCATAGATCTAGGAACGACTCTACGAATGATTGGTGACCTTTCCTCCCACTCGGTGATAACCCCTGGCACTGAATCGCACTGAAGAAATGGTCACCAGTCATATAGAGTCTTGTGTCTTTTATGCATAGTTTTATGATAATTAATAATCATGCAGTACTTGCTGCTATTATACTGGATTAGGCCCAATACAATCATCCTGCCTTTTTGATGGTCTAATATTAATTTGAATCATAAAGCAGTTTTACAACTCATATTTGATCATTTGTTATATGGTCAATTTAGCATTAAGCGCCTTTAAGCCTCCTGCTGGAATACTCTCTAAGGAGTGGAAATTCTGCATACATTGTATGCGTGGATCCAGTAGACTGGAATAATAATAGTACTCAAACGGCTACCCTAGGTAAATAAGACTTATTATTATTGTCATTGTAAACTGTGGATTATATTGTATGTAGAGAGTGTACAAAAAATTTACTCTTTTGACAAGCCTGTTAAAAGTCAGTTCAAAATACTTTTAAGATTGTTTTTATGTAAATAAGTGATCTCATCCATCTATCAAGTGCCATGAACAAAATTAATTGTCATTCACGTTTTTCCATGAGTACTAGCTGCTTTTGTCCAGGATGCCCAAAAAAGGCTTCCGGCAATCAAAAAACTGTAAACTGGAACTGAATCCCTCCTTTTAAGGAGGAAGCTCTTTGGCATACATTTGTTATGAAGTTTTACTATTTCAGGCATTCTTGGGTTGTCTGTCCGAGTGTTCATTCGAGACTCGTTTCCACGATAACATCAGAACCATGGAATGGCTTTTGGCCAAACTTGGCTCAAGTGTGTATGAGCAAGTGAGGATGAATTGATTAGAATTTGAGTACAGGGGGGTCAAAGGTCACCTAGCCAAAAAAATTGTAAAAAAATCACCCAAAACAGCTTGTTACCATGATAACTTGAAAGTAAGGGAACCAATTTCTACCAAACCTTGCTCAATAATGTATAACCATGGGAAGATGGCCTGATTATATCTTGGGTTAAGGGGATCAAAAAACTTGTTTAAATTCAACCAAAATAGCTTGTTACCATGATAACTTCTCTAAACCGTTGTAACCAATTTCTAGCAAACCTACAGTTGATCCCTACCGCTCATGGGGATCCATGCGATCGGCAATACTGATGAAATCTGTGAAGTCATGTCGGACAACTCCTCATTCACTTTGTACATACATGTATAAGTTTAAAAAATTGATAAATGTAAAATTTAGAGTAAGGTTTGCATGTGAATTATTTACTGTATTTGAAATGTGATTCATGGGAAAACAGAAAAATAGTATTTACTCTATTTCACTGCTACTGGTGTTTATATTCTTTGGCTAGGGTAGGTTCTCTTTTGTGAGTTTTATGATTGTGGGAGTTTGCAAGGTATTTTTACCTGCTTCAAAATTTGACTTTCTAAAATTAAGAATGTTCAAATACCCCTGCATGGTCCATCAGTTACATTATATAGAAGTCATGTTTAGATATTCTTTTAAATTCTTCATTTTCTTTTATAATTTCCAGCATTGAGGATTATGTAAAGGATAGTGGTAATCATGTTACAAGAATGGTTGATAACCTATTGGATTCACTGACAAATGGAGAACACAGCAAGATGAAACAACAGATTGCACAGGTGGGTTTTAATAGCAAGATGAAACAACATATCCAAAATGTGTGTCTTTACAGCAAGACTTAACAATATATCCTAAATGTGGGTCTTTGCAACAAGACTAAACAATATATCATAAATGTGGGTCTTTGCAGCAAGACTAAACAATATATTCTAAATGTGGGTCCTTGCAGCAAGACTAAACAATACATCATACATCATCATACATCATCATTTTACGAGCCGTAAAACCAATCTAACCAACCAACCATTATGGTCTTTTCAGCAAGACTAAACAATACATCATAAATGTGGTCTTTTCAGCAAGACTATTAACAATATCCTAAATGTGGGTCTTTTCAGCAAGACTAAACAATATATCATTAATGTAGGTCTTTGCAGGAAGACTTAACAATATATTCTAAATGTGGGTCTTTGCAGCAAGACTAAACAATACATCATAAATTATGGTCTTTTCAGCAAGACTAACAATATATATCCTAAATGTGGGTGGGTCTTTTCAGCAAGACTAAACAATATATCATTAATGTAGGTCTTTGCAGGAAGACTAAACAATATATCAGTAATGTAGGTCTTTACAGGAAGACTAAACAATACATCATAAATGTGGTCTTTGCAACAAGACTAAGCAATATATATCCTAAATGTGGGTCTTTGCAGGAAGACTAAACAATATATCATTAATGTAGGTCTTTGCAGGAAGACTAAACAATATATCATTAATGTAGGTCTTTATAGGAAGACTATTCAAATATCTCGATCTGAGAGAGTATATATCTCTGAGGATGGGCTAGCAATACTATTTTTACGAGGGGCGAAGCACCGGAGGAAAAATAATTTCCTTTGCTAGCCTATCCGAAGAATTATAATTCCAATATACTTTCGAAGTAACTGTTCGGGATAGTTGATTTATATCTCTTTAACCCAATTCAAATTGACCCCCCCTTGACAAATTTCGCGATCGCTCCGCTGCGCAAATTTTTTTTCACCACGAGACTCGCTGATTTTTTTCTTTCAAGTCTTGCGCAACTTTTAAGACCATTTTGTTGCAAAAATCGGGCGTATACATGTAGTTATGTCGCTGTGCCACTTTTTGTATACGCATGTCAGACCGAAAATGGCTCAAAAACATGATTTTGTGTACAAAGTCAATGTAAATTGTGATTACACTCAGAATTCATAAAGATCAAAACATTTTCTCTTTCATGGGCTGAAATTGATTCATTTTAGCATAAACATGCTTTAAAAAAAAAATGTTCTGCAATATATTTCATTGAAAAGAAATAGAAAACAAAAGTTAAAAAGACAGAGAAATACATAAGAGAATTCATAAAACAATAAAATACATAAGAAATTAATTGTCATTCCATTTTTTTTTTCAAGTATTGTCATGAGGAATGATATAAAGAATATTCACACCAAAAATGAGTCTTCTAGGTGCTTTATTGAGTGAGATAGAGCAGAAAGTGTGATTTCATGCATAAATTTGCATATTTAATTAATTATGAATAGAGCTTATAAATTTTCAAAAAAATGAACTCTACAGTGTTGTAGTTTACACCCTACTCTATCTGTGTTCAAAAATTTGCGGCGATCGCGGGATCCATGGCCAAGATCTTAAGGGGGTGGGGAGGGGTCAAATTGACCCCCCAGTATAAACTTGGTTCGAAATAGCCCAGTTAAAATAGGGTTAAATCAAGAGAAAACAAGTCCAGCTTACTCAGATACCCGGCTCAACTGCCGTGTTTTCAGTCGCTTCTGTCTGTACCGGTACGGTATGGTACCATACTCAGACACAGTCATTCACTGTCACACTCAGTCACGACACAGTGCTACACTGCCACTGTTCACTACGTCTTCTAAGTTCTAGCTGATAATTAAACAACATTTTTCTCCAGTATTTGTACTAATATAGAGTAGAATATTTTTAATTGTGAGCAAGCTAATGTTATCCATTCAAATATTTCACAGGTCGAATAAATACAATTGAGTAGAACAAAAGCTGGCCAACGGTAAAAGCCAATTACGCACCATGTTTGTTTACGCGGTCCGCTTTACGGGTTGTGCGCGTGCGCAGTTGTGCATTTCTACCGAGGTTGAGTATATTGAAAAGTATGTCAAACTCATTTTGGAGGCTTGTTTACTAGTTGAAATATATGTAAGCATGTTTGCTCCCATTGACCAATCCGATAGCTTGATCGGTCATGAATATTCATAGATGAGATATAATAAACAATATCCTTAATGTAGGTGTTTACAGGAAGACTAAACAATATATCATTAATACAGTGATCAAAAACAAAATACTTGTATGTATGTATATTTAAAAAGTGTTATAAAAACGAAATTTTATGGCGAAAATAGTCAATGATGACTGATTGCCAAACAAATCAAACTAAAGAAGAAGAAGAATGTAGGTCTTTACAGTAAATCTACACAATATATCATAATAGTGGGTCTTTGCAGCAACACTAAACAATTTACTACAGAATATCTGGACTACCTACCTACTGTTGTGTGCCATTGAATGTGTTTCCCTCATTCTTTTGAAACCTATTATTTTGCAAATTATTCCTCTCATATTTCCTGCCCCTTTCGTGATGCAGCCGAGCGCCGCCCGTGGCTCTTCCTACTTAGTTTTCGCGCGTTCTTGATAGCAAAACTGTACAAAAATATCTCGCCAAAATCTGTTATTATGGCCCTCATCGCGGGGGATTTTGTTTGGATTTATATTTTGAATAACTATTTTCATCATCACAATCATCCTGATCGAGGTCAGTTTGTTCCTTTTTTGCTCCATAAGATATCAACATGGTATCATGCTTCGTAAGATATCAACATGGTATCATGCTTCGTAAGATATCAACATGGTATCATGCTTCATGAGATATCAAAATGGTCTCATGCTCCATGAGATATCTAAATGGTATCATGCTCCATAAATGGTCTCATGGTGCAAAATGCTAAATGAAGCACCAAGAATTAGGGAAGAAAGTTGCTAATCTTGCTGCTATTTTAAAATGAAGTTGACTTTTCTTCATGTTACATCTTGAAAATGTAAAACTTGTGGAATATTTTAGCTTGTAATACATTGCATTTATTATCAAAGAGCTGTATTTATTTTTTTTCCTCTTTACTCTTTAGAATAAAGAAGGAAGTGTTCAAAACCCTGGATCGGGAGATACAACTAATCAGGTATGACATTTTGCTCATCTCAACTTTGCCTTATTTGACATCTACCGGTAGTTTAAAAAAAGCTTTTACAAATGTTTTTGCCTGGTAAATGTGTTTCCCATAATTACTATCTTCATATGCCTCTAAAATAAATAGGTTTTGTACTGAATTTTTTTCTTCTAATGAAAAGTTTAAGTTAAAGCATAGATGTTTAAAGAAGAACCACGAGGAAATCACGAATACAACATACAACAAAAAGGTGAAAATGTGGATAATATGTTGAAAGAACTGTTTTATACCAAATTCAATCATGTAAAACAAAAAACCTGATTTTAGGACTTGTTTTTTGCATTTCGGTTGCGGGATATTTCGAGTTATTTCGTGTTATTTACTTCATGACGTCAAGGAGAGTACATTTGCAGAAGGAACCATCCAGCATAATTTAGAGGGCAAACTGTCTTCCTCTGCATGCTTTGAATTATTTTATCTATTTACTATTTTGTCCTGTAAAGCTATCCAAAATACTATGACGGCAAATGCTCTTGTAAGTAAAGTGCAAGTGCATTGTTGTCGTAAATCAAATTGTACGCTCGCACATTCTTTCCTTTGTTTCTTATGCCTTTTATATCTGAGAAAATAACTGCCAAACTCAAGGAGTCGGGTTTTTATTGTAACATTTCATTCATTGGACATGTCTATTTACTGAATCATTTCAAGCAGTGTATTGTGAATGCATAGCTCTATTATGTACACATAAGAAAATTCCTTCCTCTTATTCTGCTGAGTAATGTTGAACAGGAATACCAGGCGCGCACCGTGCTTTTCTCGATACAAAGGATTTCATGGGCTCACGACTAAGAATAATAGCCAGACACTATTATTCTGAGTCGTGAGCCCATGAAATTATTTGTTATTTATCCTGGGTGAGCGGGTGAATACACCGTATAAATCGGGGAAATACTTTCTATTGTGTCTATTGTGTGCATATAACCATTTCGAAGGCTTCAGTGGAAGTTATTTGGTTCGTCCAATTTTTTTTTCATTCTTGCTCGAAATGTTTTCCCTTTTTTGACCTCACAATACCAATCACTTTTCACACTCCGTTCGTATTTCGTTCGTCAAACCCGCACGTTCCAGGCTTTTAATTCAATTGTTAAAAATTACCATAACTTGATGAGAGGGATTCATTCAGACAACTTGTTCTTGTCCAAGCATGAATGAAAACTATTTTTGTGAGTGGCACTTGATAGTCTACATTTGAACGTCTACATGTACAAACATTAAAAAATCTAAAAATATTTTGAACTTATTTTTTATAGTACTCTTTAGAATGTTTTAAACTATATACCAATAGAGCCAAATTGCCACCCTTCCCTAACTCTGTTGTTCCTTGTTTATACTGTGTTAGTATGAATATTGAACTACCTTGTGTACACCCATGTATTGTAAAACATGACCAATCCATAATTCTCTATTTGTAGGTAATATCTACTGGCAGTGGGTCTACTCAAGAGAACAGCTTTGATTATGAGAGTCTCAAATCGCTTGAAGATGAAGGCATTGATATGTCATTTTTACCAGGTTTAGGTAATGTATTTATTCTTTCCTTGAAGTTTATGAAAATTTGTAATGAAATATGAAATATCTTTGCATTTGCCTCAAGGTTCTACCTTCAATAATCAAGCATTGTTTGTCTTTGACTTTGACTGTTTTTTTCCCTCCCATTGTCAACAACCCTCACCACCCCTTACTAAACATGTATTATTTCCGTTCACATCACATTCTTTCCTTACAGACAATATTGTGACGAAAAGTACAATCTTTATTATTCCCTCTTTTTTGTCTAAAAAAAAATTACGCAAAACAAGAAATGTATCTTGACTCTGAAAGTTTTATTGCTCAATTTATTCTTGCAGTTTTCTCATCTCATAAAACTTAAAATGTCACATCTATCTTTACAATTGATAGTTTATATAGGTGCACACCCAAAATTGCATTTTCTAAAATGAGCGTTGTTTCTTGGGGTACGAGCACACTTATATTTCTCATTTTATAATAAATCTTTCACAGGGTTAAAAGAAATCCCAATGTAATATACCAAATGTCTTTTTAAATTTGATGATTTTTTTTCGATTAAAAGCAACTCTGAGATACACCTGTCGTAATCTTGCGGATATTCCTTTAGATTTGTATTATTTTTTTATTATCTATAAATCATTCTAATGCCACAGGATATTTCAGGATTGTTTTAGTAATAAATTGATAGATAGTAATGATGAATGAATTTTGTTAAAAACCTGTGCATACTTGCCCATCAAGCATAAATGATTGCTTTGTTATTTATCAGAGAAAGACATGGCAGCTATGCAGAAAATAAAATGTGATACTGAGAGGGAGGTTGATCAGAAACTTGGCAAGACAGCAAAACTAATCGGAGACTTAGAACGGAGTCAGAATGAACGTCTGAGTCGCAAGCCACCACCTCATCTTCAGTACATCCAAGGTCCTTCTGATCAAGAGCATGCTATAGCTCAACAACTCACACATCAACTCAAGGAGCTTACTGCCAAGGTACGTATCTCCTATTCACAAATATTTGAGATCTCTGTAGTAGGGATGTTAGGCTAAAAATTCAAATGTTTCAAAACATGAAATTTTTGATGGGTTTGTGGAAAACAAAATTTATCATTCAAGATGCAAAAAGAATGGAGTTAAAATATCAAACGGTTTCTGAGATATGATTTTTTAATTATTATTTTTTCTTAGTGTTTCCTGAAGGATTGCCATAGG
>BQKZ01001423.1:72285-84817 GCA_036244855.1 Temnopleurus reevesii
CCCCATTGATTAATACACGCAGGAGTTTCTCCATAGGATATTACACGCAGATCAGGACTGGGATTCTCGTGTCATACATTGTGCAGAAAATTTCGATATGATCCCGACGTCTGATTAAAAAATAAATTATGAGGTGGTTTGAAATGTTCTTCCACCACTAGGAATTTCCAATAAAACATAAAGGAACGTAGTATAATGAACATTTGGTACATAAAACATAGATATGCAGAAATGCAAAAGAATAAAATTAACGTTATCACAAGATACATCTCAGAAAGATGGTGACGTATAGCGCCAGCTAGCGATAGGGAATGGGAGAGACAGTCCTGTTACGTGTTGAGAAAACGAAATATACCATTTAGTCCACGAAATAGGGGTGGAAAAAAGGGCAAAATTTGGTGAGCTACATGTGCTGTTGTCATAACTGCAGCTTGGGGGCAACCCAATAATAAATTTAAAAATTTTGAAAGATGCAAATTTAAAAAACCCTTTCAGAATGCACAATTACTCCAAACTTGTATTGTTATACATAAACAACAAGAAGACATCAAAAGGAAGTCCCTGTGTTGACTTTTCTTTAAATATTTATTTTTTGTGACTGTTATGGTTAAATCAATTGTTTCGCCGTAAACATGGTTTAATAGCACTACATGTATATAACGATTCCCCTTATTCCGCAGATAGCGTTATCATTATTATTATTAATATTATTCTTATTATTAGGTGGTCTGTCGCAAATCGACAGATCATCTATTATGTTTCTACGGATTTTTCTTATTTTTTAAGTTATTTTTATTCCCAATATTTTGGTCAACAATATCTCAAAAATTACAAGGTCATAACTAATGTCATTCAAGTCATCGATCGGGTCTATCAAAGACACGTAAATGGTACCATTGTGTATGCGAATGGTCAATGATGACGTCATCTAGACGCCATTTTATAAATTTACAGTATCAACGATAACTTCATAAATAACAGTCTAAAAGTAACATAACATACCATAACATAAACTTCCCATAACTCTCTCCCAATAGCCATCGGCATAGCTCATATAACGCTCATTACGCGCGCGTACGCGCGCGTCAAAATCTCAAAATGCTCTAAATCATCTACAATCAAGTCTCCATACGTTTCAGGCCATTTCTAGCATTTCAAAAATTTGCGCGCGCGCATGGGTACGCGCGCGTCATTGCGCATTTCTCCATCACGCAGCCTTAAATCACCAACTTTATAGAACACCATCTCATAGAACATTAAATTCTGCGCAGTTTGATGCCATTTTCAACTTCTTACGACCAATAATAAGGAAATTACAGCCCCTCAAACTTTTCTGCACACGCGCGCACATTTCCTCTACATAGTCCAAATATGTGCAAACACATGCCTATACTATAAAAGTCACTGTAGCTCTAAAAATAGTCCATTAACCCTTAATTTTCTTTTCATTAACCTGTTTCGTATAAGTTGCAGATATAATTTAATGTGACATTTACCTTTCAAAAATGTTACAATGTCATAAAAATGGCGCCTAAACTCAAAATTTCGTTTTTTAAAAAATTGCGTCATAGTTTTTATGCAAATTAGACTATAGCTTCCTTAATAATGATTATTTTGCTCCCAGTTTTTGATATGTTGTAGCTGAAGTCATTCTGTACAAATCATAAAATAAACGTCTTCATTTTGGCAACGGCAACATGGTATATTTCTCCGATATATACAGGCATGTCAATTTCACCCGGATTACACGTAATCTCTATGGAAAACGATTTCTGGTGAAAACTTGATTTTGCACCCTTCTCTTATTTCTGCAATATCTCCCTTATTATTGCTCCAAATTCTTCGTCCTTGACATTTGTTGTAGCCTGATAAATTCTCTTGAACATAACTTACAAAGTTGTTGTACAATCAAGTGATTTAAATGATATATACAACGTTTAGTTTAACAAACTTTAATTTCTTTCTTGCATTATGAGGTGGTCTGTCGCAAATCGACAGATCACCTATTATGTTTCTACGAATTTTCTTATTAGGTGGTCTGTCGCAAATCGACAGATCACCTATTATGTTTCTACAGATTTTTCTTATTTTTAGGTGGTCTGTCGCAAATCGACAGATCACCTATTATGTTTCTACGAATTTTCTTATTTCTTATTTTTATTCCCAATATTTTGGACAACAATATCTAAAAAATGACAAGGTCATAACCAATGACATTTGAGTCATCGATCAGGTCTCTCAAAGTATCGCGAATAGTACCATTGTGTATGCGAATAGTCAATGATGACGTCATCTAGACGCCATTTTCTAAATTTACAGTAATAACAATAACTTCATCAATAAAAGGTAAAAAAGTAACAATATTTACATAACATAAACTTCAGGTCAAGGGTCATCAGATGCCATCATCAAAATAAGTTTGCACCTTGGAATGTGTGCGCGTATGCGCGCGTTGAAATTTCAAAATGCTCTAAATGACCTAGTATCAAGTCTCCATACGTTTCAGACAATTTCCAGCATTTCAAAAATTTGCGCGTGTGCATGGGTACGAGCGCGTCATTGCGCATTTCTCCATGACGCAGCCTTTAATCACCAATATTCTTTTCGCCATCTCATGGAACATTAAATTCTGCGCATTTTGATACCATTTTCAACCTGTTACGACCAATAATAAGGAAATTACAGCCCCTCAAACTTTTCTGCGCGCGCGCATTTCCTCTACATAGTCCAAATATGTGCAAAAACATGCCTATACTAAAATCACTGTAGCTCTAAAAATAGTCCATTAACCCCTTATTTTTTTTCATGGACCTGTTTGATATGAGAAACTTTGTAGATATGATTTAAGGTAACATTTCCCTTTCAAAAATGTTATAACGTCATCAAAATGGCGCCTAAACTCTAAATTTTGTATTTTTTCAAAATGGCGTCATAATTTTGATGCAAATTAGTCGAGTTTTGTTAATATTAATAATTTTGCTCCCAGTTTTCGATATGTTGTAGCTGAGGCAATTGTGCACAAAACATAAAATAACCGTCATTCATTTTGGCAACGGCAACATGGTGTATTTCTACGATATATATAGGCATGTCAATTTCCGCTGTTTTACACACAAAGTCTATGAGAAACGAATCTTGGTAATATACGGATTCTACCTTCTTTCTCTTTAAGAGCAGCAGCTCCTTTATTCTTGGTCGATTTTCGCCCAGCTTTTAGTATGTTGTAGCTGAGAATATTCCCTATCGTAACTGTGCCATTTATTTTTTAATCAGACGTCGGGATCATATCAAAATTTTCTGCACAATGTATGACACGAGAATCCCAGTCCTGATCTGCGTGTAATATCCTATGGAGAAACTCCTGCGTGTATTAATCAATGGGGAAAATCGTAGTTTTCTTGATATGAAGGTCGTGAGTTCGAGTACCAGCTATGACATATTTTTCTTCATCTCTATTTTTTTTCTTCATCATATCTATCATTTTAAACACTAACATTAAGGACAGAACACCTAATTCGTCTACATGACGAATTAAATGTCTAGTTATTAACATTATTATTATGACTATTTTTATTACTATCATTATTATTATGACTATTATTATTACTATCATTATTCTTCTCATTATAATGACAATTATAATTGACATTGATATCAATGATAATACACATATAAATAGTGATTTAACAACCTGGTTATTAATTGTTATGATTGTTGTCATGTTTATCAATGTTATTTTCATAATCTCACCCATTGGGCATTCCAATATACATTAATAATTTACAACAAAGTCATTCCAGGTTATTGCAGTCTTGCCAGATAGGTTCGTCCTTTGCACAATAGATTGCAAAGGACGATGTGAGAGCCATTTTGCTGAGCTTGTTCCTAAATTCACAAAGTTTGGTGTTCTGTTCTTGGAGCGATCCGAGCATTTGTTTTTAGCTTTTTTTTTTGTTGTTCGCAGATATACACCCTCTTGATCCAATTTCTATTGCCCCAAATTGTACCTGTTGACCATTATCCCAGATATCTGTAATTAGGGATACGCGTTTTCAACTTTGTATTTGTGTGTGTTTTCCATGTTGAGTTTGAATTCAATTCTATGATCATAGTTGTTTTTCATCATGTATACAAAGATCGGGTCTGAAATATTTTTCTGTACAGGTCAGAGGGATAGATGAGATGGGGGAGTAGCTGGATAAGTGGGGAAAATCATGAAATATTTTTATGCTCGGTGGGATGTTTTTGATGATCATTTGTACAGTACATTTCAGTATGTTGTTATGGCACCAAGCATAACGACCTTGAGAAAGAAATTTTACCTAACAGTAGTTGAGGACATGGTTAAGGGTTTCAACACACCCATAATGCCTACATTTGTTTGTTGTCGATAAACCCCATCTCAGTAATTAGCTCTGGTATTAAGTGTCATTCACCGAATTGACTATAAATTTCTGTACTTTAACTGGTTAGCTATACATGAAACTCTTCTTTTGCGTTTCTTGTACTGATTAAAAATGAACTTCATCATTTTTTACATTAGCGGATTTTTCCTTAGTCATTTTGATTCGCAGGCGAGTGGAGACAATGGTTTACCATGTTATCTCCTTTCTCTCTCATGGATATAAAAGATAAAACATGGCATTGTGTGTAAACATCTGAGATGGAAGGGATTGCTAAACCATTTGGCATGTGCACGAAAGCTAAGGTGCCCGGTTTTGGCAGACCACACCATTTTTTTTCTCAAATACTTATTGTAGAGGGCATCAAGTGACTTACAATGAGTATGCGTCATATCATTCACTGTCGGATCAAATCTCAATGAGGGTAGCAAGTATCGAGAATATACATTGTGATCATTTCGAATGAGGAAATAATCAATTTTCTAAGACAGACTTATGTACTACAAAAAATAGAAAATGTGAAATTCTTTGCACAAAGCAGATGGAAAGTTCTCCATGTTGGCCTGTAGGTTGCCAATGAGGAGCCTATGAGGAGTGTAAATTAAAACATTGAAAATTCCTTACTTTTGAATGAATTATCTGATTGTGCTCAAATTTTCACAGTTTGATCTTAACATTCCACTCCATTCACTGATAGCACATTCATATCAGGATGAAACTCCCCTTTATAAAGATCTGCTTTGCAGAACTGCTAATGGTTTTGGTGAATTTAAAACATTAAAATATCCTTTGAAGCTGCTAAGAAATTGGGTAATTTTGAATTAAATTGAAAGACCATCAGAGTTAGTCAGTGATTGGTTGATCTTCAAATAGCTGACTTGAAGAAATAGCTCTTGAATCTTCATTTGAATTCTGTGGTTGTCAAAGAAAAGTAATAAGCATTTAGCCAAAATGTTATGCAATCATAATAATTGTTCATCATTTATTTGGTAGACGTTTCCAGCTCATCTGATATCTACAGAGTGTGTTCGTAAGTCTATGGGTATCACTGTATCACCGATGGCACCAGCCTCAAACCAGACTGGCAGCAGTGAGACGAGAGAGGGCAGTGTTCTACCTGATGACATTGCTAAAGAGCTTGATGAGGATACGACTGGGGAGGAAGATGGTCAGATTGGAGATGAACTCTTACAGCTTCTCACAGATGATAGCCAGTCATCTTAAATTCCATTCCTTCATCTCTCAGCTTACAAGTATGTAGTACTACACTACAAATCAGACACATCTGACAATGAAGCAACAATACTGCACCAGGTTTTCAGGTCAGACATGAAAGTTGTTATATCTTCCAACATGTTTGTTCGTAACTGTACAAAGAGTATCAACATGATTTTTTTCCCTCTTTGATTGTAACAAGTCTTTTCCTCTTTGATTGTAATTGTTCATCAGAGATATCTTCATTTTTTACTATGAAAGCAGCACAAATAAATCACATTCATTTTACAGTTGTGCCTACATATTCATTATTTTTATTTTCAAGTTCTAGAAGTTTTACAGTTAAACAAAATGATGTAACTTTTGCATTACATATGGTACTACTTATCAGTACTGAATGGACAGTTAAGTGCTGATGATCTAAAAGTAAAATATTTATAGCAACTTGATCGAAAGAGCCTGTGCACAAAGTATATATACCCCATGCTGAAGTACACACCAAGTGTGTGGTAACATCCGCTAAATTAAAAATGAACAGTCAAATTTTTGATATATATTCTAATTACTAAATGGGCTACCAGAATATTTCACAAATATCCGCCTGGCTATTGCATTTCTCTGGAAAATAGAAGTCTTGCATACCATGTGCCTGCTCAAAGACCTCTACGGCCATTTGATAAGAAACAAGCGAGTTGTCGAAACATTCTGCTTTATCTGAATGGAGTTCGTATCTTAAACTGTTAGTCTTGGATTAGCTGTGCTTTCCTTTATGAAGCACTTGTGGTTCCCTTGAAAGATCAAGAGCAGTTTCAATAATAAAGAATTCTTTGATGGAAGCCAGTTCCTTGCAGATCTGGAAAGTGAATATCATTGCACCTTACTGAGATCATGGAAATGGATTATTGTTAAATAGCACATTCCAGCAATTGGAAAGCCATGTCTCAGCACTGCGCCACCTTGTCTACTAATGGTTAGATATAAAAATCAACAACATGTTTGCTTTGGAGTGCCCAGGTCCTGTGACAATCAAAATAAAGTGCAAATAGTTTGAATCGAAGGACTTAAAAGTAGCACCAATTAAAGCCTGGTCATGATTATCATCCAAACTAAAGGACATTCTGCCAGATTGGTTTAGACATCTGCAGCATGTTAATCTGCGCTCTCAAAGTCCCTACTGCGCAAGGTTTAATGGGTGCTACTTGAAAGCCTCTAAAATCATCTTTTAATGCTTCGTCTGTGAATGTACGGATATAGATAAGATAAAGTAGGAATTTGTGTCAAGTCATTTGATTTTCATCTAATGGCTGAAGAGGTCTTTGAGCAGGCTGGCTATGTGTGTCCAATATTTGCCAAGGAAAGGTAATTGCCACGTGTGCAGATATTTGTGAAATATTCTGGCAACTCATTTAGTAATTAGTATGCATCAAAAGACAGAGGTTTGACTGCGTTTATTTTTTAATTGTTACCTCACATTTGTTGTGTATTTTAGTATGGGAGTTCACATACTTTTGCACAGGCTTATTCAATATATTTTTTTAGACCATCAGTATTTCAACATCCATTCAGTTGTGATAAGTCATGTCATATATAATGCAAAAGTTACATCATTTTGTTTCACTGGAAAACTTCTAGAACTTGAAAACAAAAAGATGAATATGTACATTTTTGGTAAGCGTTCACATATTTTCAGTCACAACTGTAATACTTAGATTCTGTACTCACATTAACCCTAATCCCATTGGGGGGAGGGGGGCTTTTAAAGCCCCCCCCCTCGACAATTTTCGCGATAAATCTGAAACGCGAGAAGCTGGCGCCCTAATTTTTTCTTACTTTTATCTTTCAAGTTTCGCGCAACTTTTGACACCAAATTCGTGATGACCGGGAATCTGGTACCGACGCTACGCGTATTTGAAAAATATTCGTTGAGCCAAATATGAGTCCAAAACGTGATTTTATGTACAAAGTCAATGCAAATTGTGTTTTTAGTCAATATTCATAAATCCTTGTCTATTTTGCATATTAATGCATGAACTGAATTGAAAATTAATTTTCTATGCCTCTAATAATGTCACCAACAATTCCCATCGAAAAAACAATAGAAATAATAAAGTCGAAAAAACAAAGAAATACAGAAAGAAATTCACAAAAACAATAAAATACATAAGAAGTAGATTTCGATTGCATTTTCTTTCCATGACAATATGTCTGAAACATTACTATGAGTATCTAGACCAAAAATCAGCACATTTGGAGCTTCAGCAAGTGATTTATTGCTGTTTGTTAGAATTCATGCATAATTATGCATAATTAAAGCCTAATTAGCATAATGAGTAGATTTTTGAAAAATTTGACTACGCAATCTAAGAGTTAACATCATGGGCTATGTGCATGCCAAATGAACTGAGATGACTGAAATATCCCAATGGGATTAGGGTTAAGAGTACAGTTTATGTACCATCTATTTTATCATGAGGGTGTTTCTGCAAAGTGATTGCAAATCAACTGCAAATCAGTTGCAAACTCGATTTCCATTGGCACACTGTCTGCGCTTTTGATCAGACGCATCTGAAACAGTGGTTTTGACTGGCGTGTGCTGATCAACTGTAACTTGCAATTGATTGCAACACCCCCATAATCATATTGATGATTAATCTTTGCACCAACCAGTGTACATACATGAACTGTGTGTTATAAGTAGTCCGAAGCTTGGGAAAAAATTGACAGCACTCAAACTACCATTTCCTTGACAAGTGTCATATCCACGAGATCACCAGAGTACCTGGAGTGAGTCAAGGATCATAATTCAAGGAAGAGCCACATTGGACATGTGTGACTCAGTGGTTGAGCGTCTACCTCAT
Source organism: Temnopleurus reevesii (assembly GCA_036244855.1). Taxonomy (NCBI): domain Eukaryota; kingdom Metazoa; phylum Echinodermata; class Echinoidea; order Temnopleuroida; family Temnopleuridae; genus Temnopleurus; species Temnopleurus reevesii. The sequence goes on from BQKZ01001423.1 coordinate 80,762, forward strand.
GAATGAGAGGTCGTGGATTCCAACCCCGGCCATATCGTACCAAATACTTTGAAAAGTGAGACCATCTCACTTCTTGCCAGGTGCTCAGTATGGGAAAGGGTAATTATAACTTTGCTATGCAGGGCTTGTTAGATAAACATCTCTTGGTAAAGAGATATTCCATCTTACCAATTACTGTATGTGGATGTTAAACAAAAATGTATTATAGTACTGTACAAGCTGAAATTTTCGTGAATTTTACAATATTGAATTCACTTCGATTTTTACTCATTAGCACGTTCATGAATCCATCAAATTGTGAAACAACAACCGTGTGAAATCCAGTGAATTTGCCAAAAAAACCCCATGTACACTGTAATATGGTCTTTTCCAGTATTTCAATCATTTCAATATTTGACCTCTGCTGTGAAGATTACAATTTTTTTCTATTTCTCTTTTCAGTTTAGTAATGAAAGAGCATACATGTAGAATGGTGTAAGCTATGCAATGAGAAAATGCACAAGGAAACACACAACTCACATGAGAGAATCAAAACTTCAGGTCGGAACTTGATTTTATGTTTTCATACGATTACAAATATTGGGCAGTAATAGCAAAAAACATTGATTCTCTTTGGATTTGAAATGTAAAATGACATGCTAAATAGATTCCTTCTTATATTCAGGATACAAAAATGAAAAACAAAAGAGGAAATATATCTGCTTAATAACGACTTAAGTGAGATAATAATCTGAAAGGTTTTCCTACAGAGTTCTGTCTACGTTTGAAATATCGGGTTGCAATGATGAAGAAGTACGCCATATTTACATCTATTTAGTTGATCGCCACTGTTTTTGTTAGTTTGTCAATAATACCTGTGTACTATTTTTTTTTTCATTTAATTTACCAGGTAATAATCTTTTAGTAATCAGAACACTGTGCACTTAGAAACATCTGTATTAAGCACCTAATAAATGTTATGTATTATAATTATTAATGATAAAGAATGACAATATTGATGATGGTGTCATGAAAGCATTGATGGTGTCCTGAAAGCATTGATGGTGTCATGAAAGCATTGATGGTGTCATGAAAGCATTGATGGTGTCCTGAAAGCATTGATGGTGTCCTGAAAGCATTGATGGTGTCATGAAAACATGGTAGCCAAAGACTTTCCCCAAAAGGAGATTGAAGATCAGCTATGGCATTTAGCAATCTAGGTCAACGCTTCTTTGAACTGGTTATATCCAGGGGAGGTATTCTGATAGCTGTCTTATTTTGGTGTCTTAACTTTTGTCTTATCTCCATAAGATATGACAGTGCTAATACTCTCCTAAATCGGTATTCTGGAAACTCTCTTTCTTATCTCCCTTTAATAGGACCCAGACAACCGATCGAAATCAATGTTCCATTCCCCTCTGAAACTCATTGACCAATAAATAGTTCAGCTGAAGCCCCTGCACAACACAGTAGAAATACGCTGAAACAATTTGTGTACTACGCGCGCTAGCTGATTAATTGTCCTAATTATCACATGCTTATTTTGATCACATGTTCAAGATTCATCCTGTTGCATCAGATTGCAGGTAAACAAAATTTCTAAAAATCGATACAAAAGACATTTTTAAAGGTTTGTTTTGTTTTTTCATAAACAGATGTTCGTTTCTCAACATGATCTATTTTCTAGTAACGTTTAATTGAAGAAAAATTGCCGCCGTCATGGAAATATGGCAGCTAGTTGGTGTCCTAGATCTCTATGCAAAATAATATGTTAGAAAAGATATGACAGAAGATAGTCACTCTTCAGAATACCAATTAATTATAATTATTGTATCTTTCTTGTACGTTGAGCACTGCGTTTTAATGACACGCAGAGGAGATACGACAAAAGTTATGACACGGAGATAAGACAGCTTCCAGAATACCAATTAGGAGAAAAGATAATATTTTGAGATAAGACACCTTCTAAGGTGAGCATAGCGTATAAGAATATAAACTTGGTTTAGGTTATGAAAAAATGCAATCGACGAAATAGCGATTTCATTTTCTAAATATGAACAAAATAAAGAGCGCATATTTCTTTCATGATGTCATTGAATTTGGTTTAGAAATGTACTATTTTCCTTAATTTTCACTTTCATTTTTGTCTCGCCTGCGTAGCAGAATCGAGACATAGACGCTGCTTTTTCCGACGGCGGCGACGGCGGCGTCAACAATTTAGAATATGCTCTAAATAAAAAAACCCTTGCCCGATTTTCATCAAACTTGGACATTAGGTCCGTTGGGCAGCTCAAATAGTGCGGTACAATTTTCAGGTCATGATTGAAGTCAAAGGTTATCTGAGGTCAAATTTCCGAAATCTTAACCCTTTAGCACCTAGAGACTCCGTGAAAAGTGTTAGCTTGTTCCCTGGTGGAAAGTACCTGGCTGCTATGATTTTGACATGGTTTCGAACAAAGTGGTATAGCACTTTAGTTGTTGAATTTTGTCAATTACAAGTAATATTTATTTTGAAGAATAGAAAATGATGAACAAGATGACATGACTTATGGATTATCATGATTTTTATATATTGACCTTTTCATAATAGCAATAAAGTAAATAATAGCACAGGTACCACATGCATAGTCCTACATATGGCATATGCCTGCGACCTATCACGAAAAATTGATAAACAAAGCTCAGAAAGTGGCACAAAATGACGATAAATCAGACAAAATGTAAATAAAACCTGCGTCTGAAACATCGGAAACAATGTTTACTTCAATATCACTGTCGTTTGTAGTCAATCTAAGAAATCATTATCAAATAGCAGTTCAAGAGCCTTTTCCGACGTGTACATTTTCTTCCTCCAGGGGGCAGCCATCTTGTTTGAACGATCAGCCCGGATCGAGCAGCGCAGACTGAATGCATCAGTGTGATTCAATTATAGGAAATACACATTTTTTTTGTACACAAGCATACACGTTTTTGTATACGATTGGAAAGCGCACATCCCGTACGTAACAAATTTTGGGCATATTTGACAACGGATTATGGATACAGTAGCGCAGTGAAAACGGAGGGCGGTTTGGGGGCGGTTTAGTGAGTACAGTAATCTAACGGGCGGTCTCGGGCAGTTTAGGTGCTTAAGGGTTAACCTGAAAACTTAACATTGGCTCTCATTTCAAAACCCCTTGCCCGATTTTCTTCAAACTTGCACAATAGGTCCATTTGGCAGCCCAAATAGTGCAGAGCAATTTTCATGTCGTGATCGAGGTCAAAGGTCATCTGAGGTCAAATTTCTGAAATCTTAACCTGAAAACTTAACCTTCTAGTTGGCTCTCATTTAAAACCCCCTTGCCCGATTTTCATCAAACTTGCACAATAGGTCCATTGCATGGGCAGCCCAAATAGTGCAGTGAAATTGTCAGCTTATGATTGAGGTCAAAGATCTTCTGAGGTCAAATATCCGAAATCTTAACCTGAAAACTTAACCTTGGCTTTCATTTCAAAAGCCCTTGCCCAATTTTCAATTTTCTTCAAACTTGCACATTAGGTCCATTTAGCAGCCTAAATAGTGCAGAGCAATTTTCATGTCATGATTGAGGTCAAAGGTCATCTGAGGTCAAATTTCCGACAAAATTTCAAAATCCCTTGCCCGATTTTTATCGAACTTGAACCATCTTGATTGAAAGCCATATTGCTACAATTTACAAATTGCGTAATGCAGGTGAGACTGCCACGTGGCGTTTCACTTGGTTTTTTTTATCAATTGTTCTATTTCGCTCAAACAGGTCTTTTTTTTGCTCCTGTTAAAAATGGTATTCTTGGATGGAATCTCCTTTTAATCCACTATGGCACTGCCAAGAATAATGCAATATCGCCATTTACAGTTTTTGATGCAATCGGAGAAAGTGCATTTCTCAACACACATACTTCCGAGGTGCTGATCAGTTTGTCGTCTACGTGTGACGTACTTCAGAGGTACAGCAGAAGAACTCACTACGCATTGTGGAAGTAGGTCATACACACGAATGTAGTGGGCTTATTCCCCCAATTGCTAACACGGTTTATCCCCATCTCGTCCAATGACCG
>BQKZ01001424.1:22385-41796 GCA_036244855.1 Temnopleurus reevesii
AAGAAATTTACCCATAGTGTGCTGCACTCAACCCAGGTGAGGTGAATGGGTACCGGCAGGAATTTATTCTTCTAAATGCAGAAGCGCCTACTTGGCAGCTATGCTATGGCCGGGTAATAAAATTAGATCATTTGTTTCGCGCCTCTGAATAGGTGACTAGAGAGATGGCGTGTTTAAATGCTATATATTATCATTACGAATAAGTGAAGAAAAAGAAAGAAAAAATAATTATGTTTCAATATAATGGCTAAATTCCAAAGGGATGTTATTTCAACACTTTTCTGGTATAGATATTCCGGCTGATTTATATTTAGCAGTATATATGCAATGTAGAAGGAGTGCATCTCTCCAGAGTGCCACTGTTGTATTATCATTACCCTGGCTTTAGCCCGGTGTACGCGATCAATCATGGCATTACAAGGAAAGTGCATTCCTGACAGCTATACATTCACCTCACCTGGGTTGAGTGCAACACAAGATGGATACATTTATTGCAGAAGCAAGTTAATGCAATTGGTGGCATACAAACCACGAAACCCTAGTCAAAAGAAAAGAGTCATGACCACTACACCACGATGCGACGTCTACTTAATCTCTCAATTTCTAGATTCTCAATGCGGAGACCAGAAAGCAACCAAGTCATCAAAATTTCAGCCCTGAAAATGTGAAGGCGTTACTCACGAGATACCTAAAGCCCTGGTCACATAGGACCCCGGAAGCAACACGATTCACCCCGATTCTTTGTTAATTCACAGTCAGCTGACTCTGAACAACGAGTCGGGATGAATCGTGATGCTTCAGAGGCCCTATGTGACCGGGGCTTTTATACGCACAAGACACCTAAACCACAGAGATGCCAACCGTTCAATAATATGCATGAAGTGCATTCTAATATAAATCCAAGGCTTTCATATATCATAAGTGAATTGTTGAAAGCATGCTCATTGTTATCATATACTTTCTCTCATTTTCGTTCAACTGTTTCGTTATTCACACTTCAATTTTGTTCCATTAATATTCCGGAATGGTTGGCATCTCTGAAACTATTGATTTTACCACCTCAAGAAACTCGACCGTAATAACCGACCACCTGCCGATTTAATGAAGCTTGCCAGACATATATCTAAAGCTCAAGTAAAGTGGTAAAGACAAATATTTTTGTCCACAAACTTTGTATTCAAATTTAGATAAAATTAAATGTAGAATCATGAACATGAACATATTGCACAAAAGATGGTGTGAAAATGAATAAGTTTGGGGTAAAGCTACATCCTAAAGGTTGTAAATTGTGCAAAAAAAATATTCCGTCCGGGGTACACCTTATCATGCACAGAAATAGATGGGAATTACGGAAAAACGTCTAAATCGTTAAAGCTCAAGTAAATTTTTGGTAAAAGCGAATATTTTTACCCACAGATTTTGTCTTCACATCTAAATGAAATGAAATATAGTATCACGAACATTAACTTATTGTACAAAAGATTGTGTGAAAAATGAATTAGTTTTGGTAAAGCTAAAACCATACACCCCAGTCATTGTAGAAGCCAGGAAGCAACACGATTTAACACGACGCTTTGTTCGGAGGCAGTTAACCTGGAACCTGACAAAAGTCGTGTTTGGTCGTGTTGCTGTCGGGCTCCTATAAGACTGGCGCTTTAACGAGGCAAAGTCATAATGGGGTGACGGATATGTGGTTAAATTCAGACAGGTTATTGGCGTGGATTAGCTGCCAATAATACACAGTCACTTAAAATTATTAAAACTGATATGAATGACAGGTTGGCTATCTGATCTTGTCTGTCGCAGCGGGTTTTCGTGTCTATCAGGTGCATCATAGTATCGACGTAAACCCTGCATGTGTCAAGGCTGATTCAAGATTTCCCAGACAGAGGGAGAGGGGGTAGAGACGGAGAGAGAGAGAGAGAGAGAGAGAGAGAGAGAGAGAGAGAGAGAGATGATAACTATAAAGATAGAATAGTAGAAAAGAAAATCATAACAAAAAGTCATTACAAAACTTAACATAAAACCAGAGGAAATGGAGCTAAACAATATATACATGTAACTATAAAGAAAAAAATCAGGAGCCACGAACAAGCATTAAAAATCATGTAAGTTCCTCCAGACGCTGAAAAATAAGGTAAACAAATTAAAAAAAATTCGGCTAATCCAGTCAAATGTTGTGAATTCTAAAAATGTTAATTTTTCACCTTTGATAGGCATTCTTGAATAGGCAACTTTGGCGTAATCTGTGATGGCAATATGGATAACTCCCCAATCATTGTCACGAAGGTTTAAAGAAAATTGATCAATATCATATTTCAAAGACGAAATCATTATCATTCTTTCTCAAAACACTTGCAGAATGGGTGTGGCTATATTATATTCAAAGAAAATAAACAACAACAGGACTTTGTCCATTTTTATTAATAAAGAGGAAAATTTGAAACTCTGTGTTCAAAATCGAGTACACGTACCGTACACACAATATATATCGGCGATATGTTCCAAAATAGTCTGTATTTTCAATCACTCGCTTGGTTGCCAACGATCCTTCAAGCTAGCTCGTCTGTCGATGTTTTCTCATTAGATTCAACCCCTTGATATTCATTACCATTGACGATACACAGGTATATAATGAACCAACGAAGAAAAATATGACACAATTTTGATTTCATAATTATGTATTACTCCATTTATATAGGCCTAATTCTTGTCTATTATGTTTCAGCTCAGGGCAAAATCAAAATGATTGACTGGCTAACTGATAGAATAATTGAATGAATGAATGAATTTATGATAACATCGAACGTCTGCCAGAATGGGAAGGGTCCAAACATTCTTCACGATGTGATGAAGTTAGATTATTGTGAGTGTCTTTTTTTTTTTTTTTTTTTTTTTTTTTTTTGGGGGGGGGGGATAAGAAATATCTTTATGGCAACTTATGATTACTGCGCGATTATAATTATAATGACTGTGTTCTTACCCCCCCCCCCCCCATCCTAATTAAAGGGGTGCACAATTTCTTGGTAGACAGGGAAAGTCCCTCGGTAACATTTGATAAGTTGCCAGCGACACTTTAGATGCATGGTTAAAAGCCGAATCACACCTTTGCGTTTTTAGCCTGCGTCGGCCAAACGTTTTTAAAAAATAAAACCGTTTGACGCACAAAAGTTCGGAGTACGCTCCTTGTGTGCACACCAGACGTCAGTCCACTGTCTGGTCAGCGTATACCGCGTATATACTGTACGCGCGGGGAGCGTTTTTAATTTCCAAAAATGATGGACCGACACAGGCTAAAACACAAAAATGTGATTCAGCCCATACAGTTCGTTATTTTGTAAATACAACAATGCGTCATAAATACACCTGCCAAGCACATAAAATGTCAAACATGTTTCCCCTCTCATAGCAATAAAAACACCTGTATCAAGGGGGATCAATTAATTAAAAGGATTACATATAATGGATGTCTGTAACAGCCTTGCTGAAAACTAGCTTCGAGCTGGAAAACAATGGGTATGATGATGAATTAGATAAAGTAAAATCTACATGCATTTTAGGTTACAATTAATGTATGTTTATCCAGGGTGCGATCGGATGTTACACCGGGCAAACCCTACAGGGCTTAAAGCTGTACCCCAAACGTTTAAGATTGTAATAGAAATATATATCAGTTGAAAACGCTCTAGTCACCTATTTAAAGGCACGAATTGAATTTTGTAAGAATATTACCCGTCCAAAGCATACTCTGCCAAGTGGGCGCTATTGCATTTAGAGTAAATTGTTCCAAGTACCGATTTACATCACCTGGATTGAGTGGATAAATCTCTTGATGAAGGAAATTGATGCGCCATATGGGCGGGATTCGAACCACCGCGTCGACTCTCTAGCAGTCTAGTGAAGAGACAAAAGTCATAACCACTACACCACGACCCAGGCCTGCCACGACGTTTCCACCAGTCGCTTGCGCCTCAAGCTTCAGGTACAAACTTGTACCCAAGCATATAGTGCAATGTGAGACACATCGGTTTCAACGTTGTACCCCGAGGATGAGCAGCTTAGTACCCTAATTTCTTCTGTGTGTACCCCCCCCTCCTTGTTCAGAATAATGATAATAATAATACACACCATTTATATAGCGCTTAATACGAAGTGTTTCTAAGCGCTCTGTGCATTATTACCCGGCTATAGCATGGCTACCATCCGGCGCTCACTGCATTCAAGGAATTACTTCCTACCGGTACCCATTCACCTCACCTGGGTTGAGTGCAGCACAATATGGATAAATTTCTTGCTGAAGGAAATTGACGCCATGGGTGAGATTCGAACCCAAGACCCTCGTGTTGACAGGCGAGAGTCAGAACCACTACACCACGACATTAAACTGGGGTTTAAGTACAGTCGGTGTTTAAAAAAAAAAATCCGGGAACTCATTTGGCATGAGAATTACAGCACAGTTCTGTTAATTTTGTTTAATTTGTTTTATTGTGCATCTAATATTTCACATGAGCAAATAAAAATGCTCTTGGAACATCTCCCTGAAGTGGTAAAATACCCCTCTGTACCATGAAATCTGTAAGTCTATTTGCACACGACCTGACAATTTGACGACAATATTTGAAGGTCCTCTATGATGGAGTGGCGAACGACATACGAAATTATTAAAAAGGAATTTGTCAAATTTATGACTCGCTCTGATTTTTTTTTACCCACGTAGGTAGGCCGATGGCAGAAAGCTATTAATAATATAATAATACATTAGGTTCTACTGGATAATAAGATTGGGGCCCAGTGGTGCTATTTGTGATCTGAAACATTCGTTGGCAATATGCTGGGATGCAAACATTAATATTCAGTTGCATTCTGGCTTTTAATCCAGTTTTATGCCTCGTTTTTCTAACAGCTTGATCAAATTGTGTTTGAAAAAAATGTTACCAATAAATATGGGATTTATTTATTTCATCTTTTCTAATTTTATACACCTTCCGCTTTACGTCTGCTTTCTCCAGTTATCACATTAATTACTTTTTCCAATGTTCTGCCGATGTATTTGGTTTATTGTTGCCTGTAGCGTTAATTTGAATCATGTTGTAAATTTGATTTGTTTCAGCCTTCTGGCTGCTATTTTGAAGGTATTTTTACATTTTCATAAAATAATCCATATTCAATTCAATTCAAATAAAAATCTACTGGCATCAATCTTCACAACAACACTGCTGAGTAAATAAATGATAATAATATAAATACAATATAAAAGCTCAATTCACAATTATACTCTATTCTCATTCCAAATGCGCTAATGATTGATTATATAATGAGCTGTATGCTTGGTATAAACAAACTTTAGATTCACGTTGTGATTGTACATAACGCAAAGCAGACATCGGGCATTCATAACATGACAGTGATAACAATTTAATACCAACGTTTAAAGAGCCTACTATTATAGACGTGTATAAATGATTTGCAATAATCACACATCTTTGCAGTACAAAGCTACCAGCATAATAATCACTTCCAATCCCATCATAATCAAATAAATCACGCAATATGAGATTTTGTTTTCAAATTACTACTAATCTCATCATATATTCCTGATTTGCAATTTACACTAGTCAATCAAATTGTATGATTTTTGTTTTCAAATCATCAATATTTTCAGCTATATATTACTGATTTATTACTCATATACGCATGTGCTTTGTACATCTAAATCGAATCAACGCCATCTGTTGTTAAAGAGTACGACATTGTCACACATTATTTTATTATAAAAAACGTTAAAGTAAAGTTTTGGTAAAAGCGAATATTTTTGTCACCAGATTTCATCTTCAAATTTGTATGAAATATAGTATTATAAACATATTGCACAAGAGATTGTGCGAAAAAATGAATGGGTTTGGGAAAAGGTATAACCTAAAATGTGCAATTCTTTTTAGTGTGGTGCTGCACCACACTCTTTTAATATTTTCTTTTTTTTTGATAAAGGACAACTTTCCATGCTCAGAATTGGATGAAAATTTCAGAATTTAATTGTTGTTTAGTTCTCCATATCATTATATTGTCAAATCTCGGAAATAACTTTGTATATGCTCGATAACGAGCAAAATAATGCTATAACCAAGAGAGGGCGATCAATATGATTTAACGGTCAAATTCAAAATTTTCAAAAGAATCAGTTCGTAAAAAAATATGCTATGGTCTCAAAATGTGTAAAGAATTACATGTCATGATAAACATCCCCAAAATTCACATTTCTTAATCTTTACCAAAACTATACTTGGGCTTTCAGATAAACTGTCTGATCTATGTTATAACATTCCAGATTGATGAGAAAAGCAACAAATGATACATGATAAATGAATAAAGCGTACCTCGTGTGCTTTACTCCTGCACAGTGTGCCTATTTATGTAGGTCATAATTATTTATAATTTTAGCTTTTAGTTATGAGGTCTAACATGATAAGCAATAAACATTGAGGCCTGAAATTGTCAAAGCTTAGATTATGTTTATCATCGACCAATTAAGTAGCATAGGATTTGGCAGTTGAGGTTCTATTTAGATAATAACAATGTTATACCATGCATTTAATTATTTTCACTGGATCATTTGGGGGTAAAACTAAATTTTATTACATGAATATCAAATAATTTTGACCTCTACTAGTGCTCGAGAATTAAGGCCGACTCACACTATGCGTTTTTAGCCTGCATCGGCCCAGCGTATTTGGAAATTAAAAACGCTCGTTGGACGCACAAAGACGCAGATCATACGGTGGACTGACGATCGGCGTACGCTCGTTAGACGCCAGCTAAACGTCTTTCCACCGTCTGACCACCGTACACTGTGTGCTCGGGGAGTGTTTTTAATTTCTAAATACGCTGGGCCGATGGAGGCTAAAAACGCAAAGGTGCGAGTTGTCCATTAAATGAGAAATGGATTACCTATTGACACAAAGCTTTGTCAAATGTTAACGAGCTTTCTTTTTTTCTTTTTTTTTAAACTTAATTTGTACTTTTATACTAAAGTGTATAAAGAAATTACTTTTTCATTATAGTTAAAATATACACTATTCTCAATTAAAAGTATTGCAAATCAATATCGTTTGAAATAACAGCTTGTGGAACATACGGGCTAGGAATTATGGTAAAAACCAACAGGTATATGCATGATTTAATTTCCTCAAAATAAAAGAAGACATTGCAAAGAAACCACTGAAAATGTTTAATTAACAATCGGAAGCAAAGTTAATGAAGACATCCAAAACAAGGAATTTATCGAGGCGCTTTTAAAACAATACCGCACATTATGATTTTGTAAGTAACAAAATCATAATGTGCGGTATATAATTTTAATAATATTAAAATGATCAAATCAGATGTCTTGGCTGTGTAATTACATTCAGTGTTGGAAAAACAAAAACAACTAAAACCAAAACAAGGAATTTATCGAGGCGCTTTCAAGATATTTATTCAGATTTAATAAAACTTACAAAACACGCTTTATTTCTGCGCTCTGTACCCATTTAAGTCATGTCTTAACTTATAGGGTTTGTTTCCAGCACTGAATGTTGATATTGAAGCCTAATTATTTTCACAGCTTAGTTAATCTACACCATCAATCATTAAAGTAGCATTTAGGATCTGGCAGTTGAAATGTTCAACGAAAACGATGATATAAAATGCCCTTAAGGCCTACAGAACTAATAATATAAGCCATACACGCAGCAACATTTGTATGAACTGTAGCATCATTATAAGATATGAATTTCTACGTCATAAATTTATAAAAGTACCAGACTACCCCCTACCCCGAAGGGGATAATTAAACAACGAGAGCAAAAGGGGCAGACAATTGGACAAAGTACAAACAACTTCATTCAAACCGTCACAATAGCTTCATAGTCACAAAAAGGAAACAGTTTTCCTTTATATATTCACCGATCAGGTGCGACACCTGTACGTCATTTCTCAACATCATTATAAGAGGAAAGCAAATTTCCTTTGTGTGTGTGAATCGAGGTATTATGGAAGCTTGAATGTAAGTTGTATACTTTGTTCATCTCCTTTTCCCCTATAATTGCTCACAGTAAAATGGATGAACACTTTATACAAACTTAAAAATTGAATCACAACTAATAAAATGTTCTGAAAACCAAAGTATAGTTTTGGTAAAGATTAAGAAATGTGAAATTTTGCGGTTTAATCATGACCTATAATTTGTATACACATTTTGAGACCATAGCATATTTTTTTTACGACCTGATTCTGTTGAAATTTTGAATTTGACCGTCAAATCATATCTAGCGCCCTCTCTTGATTGTAACAATATTTTGCTTGTTCTCAGGCATATACAAAGTTATTTCCGAGATTTGACAATAGAATGATAAAAAGGTATACACGTGAATAACATTCTGAAATTTCCATCCAATTCTGTACATGAGAAGTTGTCATTTATCAAGAAAGAAAATATTGAATTTTGCACATTTTAGGTTATAGCTTTTCCAAAATCGTTCATTTTCGCACAATCTTTTGTGTAACATGTTCATAATATTATATTTCATACAGATTTGAAGACAAAATTTGGCGATGTAAATATTCGCTTTTACCAAAACTTTACTTGGGCGTTAAAGAACCCTGGAATAGTGATTTTCGAGGAAAAAAAAAATAGTGGCAAGGACGGCTGTCCTGCACTTACATGACTTAGATGCCTGACTAATAAAAAAAAAATGACCTAGCTATTATCACTGCTTATGATAAATTTCCAATCGATCGGGTTCGCTGTCAATCATTATTAATCAATCAGCATTTCACCAAAGGCGGGCTAATAATAATGCCATTGATTGATATAGGAAATGAAGATAATTGCTTCAAAGTTATAATACCTCAAAAAATTTCATATATCCTGTTATTACGCGACAAAGCACGTGCTAGATACCATAGGACTTTTGAGTCATCTCAGTGGTTGGTTAGACCTGTTTTGGGGAAATTATATGTTTTTTTTCTTGAAGGAATTTGCTACGGTCAAGTACATTTCAATTTTATTTCACGCCTCAAATACCTGTCAGTTAGGTGGGCCATCAACAAGTGGTGATTTGAAAATATGATAAATTTAGGGTTAAAAGTTAACAACTTTGGCGTAAATATTCAGAATTGAATGAATAAACGCCTTTCAATCTAAATTCATCATCATTATACAGGGGAACAGAGAAGGAAAGAGAGAGGGAGAAATTCGAGTGAGATTTTTCTGATTCCAGATAATATTAAAGTATTCATGAAACATTTGGCAATTTGGTTTACTTTGATATGGTGTGGTTTTTGCATTCTTTGGTTAAAAAGGTGGATAAAGTAACGTGGCCTATCGGTTCTAAGTGTCAATTTTCTATATAAGGTAGAAAGTTCTAATCTCAGACGCGGTATTGATCATTCTGATTGAAATGGGAGAGAGAGAACGAGAGAGGAGAAATTCAGAGGTTGTGGCTTTTGCTTATTTCAGATATGATTAGAATCTTAATCAAATATTGCAAATTTTGCTTCTTTTAATATGGTGTCCCTTTTGCATTATTTGGTGAAAATTGATAAAATGCTGTGTTCTAGTGGTTTTAGCTCTCAATATTCTACCAGGAGGTCGTAAGTTCGAATCCCAGACTTGATATTGATTTTGTCGGTTTAAATGAAGGAGAGGGAGGGAGAAAGAGGGGGGGGGGGATGGGGTAGAATAGAGGTTGCGGCCTTTTCTTATTTTAGATGGGATCAAAATCTTTGCAGACATTTGGCTTCTTTTGATATGGTGTGACATTTGAATTCTTATGTTAAAATTGACAACACGTGGTGTTCTAGTTCTATAATGGTTTTAGCTCCTTTTTTATCAGGTGGTCGTTAGTTCGAATCATATATTCGGTATTGATTTTGTCGGTTGAAATGAGAAAGAGAGGGAAAGAAAGGTGGATTTAGGAGCTACGACTTTTCTGATTTAAATCTTTTTTCAAACATTGGCTAATTTGGCTTCTCTTAATATCGTGTACCATTCGCATTCTTTGATGACAAATAATATCATTGTATTCTAGTGGTTCTAACTCTCAATTTTCTATCAGGAGGTCGTAAGTTCGAATAACAGACTTGGTATTGATTCTGTCGGTTGAAATGTATACTACTTTAAGGCCGGAGACAGGGAAAAATGTTTATCACCAGGAATTATTTTCGGCGTTTGAAAAGCTTGCATGCGGATAACTGGTAGAAGAAATCCAAAACTCAGATTTGGTCGACATCGAGATTAATATACATTTGATGGATTATAAACGTCAAATTTTTGGCGATGAAGAATAAATTTGGGAACATTTTATATTTGAAGGTTATAACATATGCAATTCAAAGATTTAGCGTCAATTTAGTGTCAATTTAGGAAAGAAAAGGTGATCGACTTTGTTCTGAAATGGGTTGGTGCTATTTAATTTAGGTGTTAAAAATGATTTGACAAAAATAGGCAAATCAGTAAAAGTCCTCACGCATGTTGCCAATTTGATGAAGTCATGGGCTGATGGGTGTATACGAACGATTCTTTTTACATATGGTGCAAAATTCATCATTTCTACAGAAAATAAAAGTTTGTGTTAAAGTAAACATGCAAGTATGGGATCTACATATTTATCAGAAAATATCCTAATGTTCAAGTTTTGAGGAAAGAGGAATATAGTGCACCTATGACGTCATTAGGTGCCAATTTATCAAAAATTTTAAACATACAACAACTTTCTCATTAGTTATCCGATTTTCTCAAAAAATTGTGTTCTCATCATCTATTTTCTTTGCTCCTGTTGAACAAATATCTTTTATGGGGTAGACTCTCCTTTTCAAACGTAACACACTGCATTATTTAATGCAGAGGAATTTAGATACGGCAATAAGATGTGGTCTCACGAGTAGGAGCAAGATGATAACAATAACACAAAAAAATGTTTGGAGGTCCTCCAGTGCCATTTCTGAAGAAAAAAACGTCGGTCGGTGGGATTTTTGTTTTGTTTTGATTATTTCATCTTTAATGTCTCAAACACAATTTAAGCAGCTCATGTGGAAAATGAGGCTTTAAACGGAGTGAAAATCAAAACTAGTATCTTTTCAGATCATATTTGACATATCTATTGGTAATTTAACTGTGTTTTTTTCTTCAATTTTGATGAAAAGCTAAATAAATGAATGAATAATGATAATAATACAAGTAATAATGAGAGTAATGATAACAATAATGATGATAACGATAAAAGTAATAATAGTAATAATGAAAATCCTAATAATAATAATATAATAATAATAACAATAATAACAATTATTATTATGATAATAATAACAATAATAATAATAATAATAATAACAATAATATAATGATAATAATAATGATAATAATAATAAATGCAATTTATATAGCGTACGTATCCACTCTGCTGTGTGATCAAGCCGCTTTGCATTATTATTACCCTGGCTTTAATATCAATAACAATAATAATAATATCAAAAATAATAATAATAACAATACTAATAATTATAAATAGTTCGGATCGAGCCGTTCCTACAGGGTTGGTCAGTGGAGGGCACCCCAAAGACTTTTTTGTCCTAATGTAAGTGATGATTCCTGCGTCGCCAATAATTATTGATGCGGAATGAAAATAACTTACTCTGCTTGCTCCGTACTTCGGGATGACGACACAGGAACGTCAGTACCATCATCTATAGATGAGACTGGATGAGAGGAAGATGATGATGCTAATGGTGGTGCTGCTGATGATGATGAATCCTTAGATGGGCCGACAGAGTCCGGTTCCGCCATCTTAAATTTGTTTTCCAAAAAAAAATCCCACACAAACTTTCCAATCGAAGTTAATAAAAGCTGAAAATCCACAAATGTGTCCCCTGACGTCAAGTCTCAATGGAGAGAGAGGTAAAGAGGGACTGGTTATCCTCATTCACCCCTTCAACATGCCTGCACAGCATGCAGATGAATGGCGTAGTAAACGGAGAGAATTGAGTCACCACTCTCATTCCAATCGTGTTTCTCCGGTCAATTAAGGCCGGTTCACACTGTTGCGTTTTTAGCCTGCGTCGGTCCGGCGTTTGTGAAAATTAAAAACACTAACTGGACGCAAAAAGACATGCTCGTACGGTGGACTGACGTTCAGCGTACGTTCCATGAGCGCAAGCCTAACGTCATTCAACCCTCTGATTATTATTAGCGTATACCATGCGTCCAGAGACCGCTTTTAACTAAGAAAAATCGTTGGGTTGACGCAAGCTAAAACGCAAAGGTGTGAACCGGCCTATACGTTTCAACAGTTGCTCATCTTTCTCAGTGGCCCTGTTCTGACTCACACCGTATTGTAGATCTCATCTGTCGTTAACTATTCGCAATCCACTTTATCTTGTAAGCTCCAGACAAAATAGTAAACGTATGATGAGATCAGTGACCAGGCGCTGTGAGGTGTGTTCACACCGATGAGGGGTCGTTCAGACGGAGACTTAATCTACATGAACTGATCGTAACTGTTCGACGAATCCTTATATCCCTATCTGGGTCCCTTTGGTATCCATTTTATCAAGAAAATTATATAACATAAGTTTCCAGGATATCAGATCAAAGAGGGGAGGCTTGGGACGGGCAGTCTAAATTCCAGACAACATGAAAACACAAGAATCCTCCGGCTACTCAACAACAAAACCCTCAAAGGACCCTTACTACCATTCTTTATTTTTGTCCATACCACCCCCCCCCCCCCCAAAAAAAAAAAAAAAAAAAGAAGGGCCCCCCCCCCCCCTCCCCCCCCCCCCCCCCCCCCCCAAATAAAAGAAAGAGAAACACAGGGCCACCCGTCCCTCAACCTCAGCTCCCATCCTCCCCGATACAGGCCTGTATGTCATGACCGAATGTACAACAAGGATATCACACAAGATAAGATCATATAAACTAAAATAATGACAAATAGTAACAAGCACCATCCCTTCCAATGTAAAAAGCAAAGCACAAAAAAAAACCATCAACAGCAACAACTAATGCCTCCAAAACAAGAATAAGCCAACGGTGTTTCAGGAGAAACACATTGCTCACACTAGATTTGTTTTGCTTGCGTTCCGAGTAATATTACACGCCCATCCCAAGGTTAGCTTAGCGTGGCCCCTGCCCGTTTAATCTGAATAATTCTATATTGTTCTATCACCTCTGAATCGGGTGAACACAGACAAGTCTGGACAGTCTTAACTTGTCTCTGACCAGGGCCCCGTAACATAAATATTTCAAATCAGTCGTACGATTGATATAAATCGCAAGTCTATGGGAAATCATCTACTAAAGTTTGCGATTGATCGCAAAATTGATCGCATCTCTTTTATGCTACGGCCCCAAGCCAGAACAATTGTCTAAAGCAAATGAAGTATTTTACACAATAAAAGAAATAGCAGGTGCTCCAATTAACCAATCATCCAATCGTCTGAATGAAAAACAGAGATTGGGGCACTGGATCTCGACAGGAAGATGAGATCAGAAGAGGCTTAACAAATCACTGCGATAGATTTAAATCGAACGGGAAATATTCCTTAAACGATGAGTTCCAAAACTGGTTTATGGAAAAGGAAATGAATAGTGGGCTCGTGTCGCTAATCCAGCATGGGGGTACGAGTTGACCTCATAAGGACACGGTTTTCATTATCTCAATCCCACCAGGGAACCGGAATTATAACTCGTTAACACCGCTAATTTCGGCTTAAAATATTTATGATGATGTATATTCAACACAACTTGTCAAAATATGCCACAAATGAATGTGGTTGTTATGGACTTATTAAGGATAAAATATAGTTTATTTCACTGTCATTTTGTTAATTGTCTTTCTCTTTTGATGTTAGGATCACCAATTGCTTAGATGGGTATTGGAAGCTGTTCAGTTCAATTCGGTTCAATTCAGTTTAGCTCAGTCATATATGTTTCATAAAACTCATTTAGTGAAGATTAAAACGTTAACATGGTTGAGCACATGAGAAAATGAGAAAAGAATTAACCAAAATCAAACATGTCCAACATCATGTTTCAGAAATATTTTACCTTATGAATTTCAACGTGTCAAAATGAATCAATCTGACTCCTACGATATAATTATTTTTTTCAATGTTCAATTTTCCATCCACTCGCTGTTCAGTGTTGTGGTTCATTTCAATTAGAGGCTAAATGCATGATCGGTAGGGACAACATATCTTGAATTTTTTCGATGATGACAAACACAAGATATTAGTCATAATAATCATATTCTTGTAAAATCCTGGTTGTTATTGAAATGAAAAAAAAAAATCGATCAATCACTCGAAATAATAGAATTACATGACCCACATTAAGCACACCCAATATCCGACAACTTTTTAGATAGTATTGTGCCTATAGATGCATTTAAACCCATGAAAGAATATTTCAATCTGACCCTTTCGATAGAGTATTATACTTTTACATTCCATCGTTGATGTGGCTCATCTTAATTAGGGGTCATACGGTCGGTAGGGGCAATATATCCTAACAACTTAAAGGATTTAGTGATGACATAAACAAGATAATAGAGTGACAGATTCATTTAGTTCTTCTAGAAGATGAGGCTTGTTATGGGGGCCTACAGTTTGAATCAAAGGGGTGCGCGGCAGAAAAATTAGGCCAGAGTTGTGCTTTATATAAAGCAGATATGCCTGACACTGTACAAAGGACTAGTGATCCTTTCTCGCACTCAATAACCCATGTGTCGCTGAAGAAGCACCTGAGAAATGGTCACCAGTCGTTGGTACCTCTCAGAACATCTTTATGAAACACAACCTAGAATGCGTCTGTAAGGCTATAGCCACACATTTGCATGTATAGCCAAATTATATTAATAATTATACAGTAAAAATAATAAACCATTATGTTCAGCCTAAATCGGATTTCTTGAATGTGCATAAATGTGCATAAATTCGCGGGGACACGTTCAATTTATTCAATTCAATTTCACTTATTTCACATTTGCATTAAAAAATAATAACAACATACAAAAGGCATAATGTAATAGAAAGATAATACATAAATATAGAACGAATACAAATGTCAGGGATATACAAAGGCCAAAGGCCTATCGAGGTTAATCCCTTAATAAAATACAAAACATTGCGCAAGATAAAGAACAATAAAAAAAAAAATGTTCTTACGTCGGGCGCATGATTTCAGCGTCAGTCAACATATTCCCAATAGGTTTCTGCTATGGTTTGAGCTGATTACTACATACGCTGATGTGTGACTAAGCAACTAATTATGGGGTTAAAATGTTTTGGAGCTTTTTACTGGAAACGTCGTTGGAACAAATCCAAATTTCAGTAATTAAATCCATGTAATATACACTTGGAATCTTCATTTCTTAATTCATGCTATTGCTTATTGCGAAGCTATAGGTAGAAACACGTTGATATACTCTCAAGGCTGACTCACAAGTTTGCGTTTTAGCCTGCATCAGGCCCAGAACTTTTTAGAATTAAAACGCTGCATAGGCGTACAGTATACACAGAACAGGCAGTGGACTGACGTTTGCATTGCGCTCAAGATCGGACGTCGAATGTCAGTGCACTGTATGACATGCGTCTTTGTGCGTCCAAGGAGCGTTTTTAATCCTGATAAAACAAAAACACAATAAACGCTGGGCTGAAGCAGGCTAAAAACGCAAAGGTGTAAGTGGGCCGTTGGTATTACCAAAGATATTCAATTTTCTTTCTCTAGTAAAGTAAACATTTCGACAATATTTGGTATCGCATGGCCTAATCTATTTACTTTTTCTATAATGATATGTATTCCAGAATAAAATCTGTTCCCAAAGATAATGCTTTTATATTCAAATTCATAAATTCATGGATTTATATATTGACAAATGATATAAAAAAGGAATTGTTTTATGTTGTTGATTTCCTGATTATTCATTGTATTACAAAAAAAATGAAATGTATAAAGAATGATCAGTAATGAGGGATATGGCTCGGCTGAAAGCAATGATTAAAACTAAAAATATGATTATTAAGTGAAAGAAGTGGTAGGGTGCATTCCAAAGCCCCTCCTCCCTCCCTCCTCATCCCCGGTTCCGCAATCCCTGTTTCATGTGTTTATGGCCAATTCTGCGATATAAAATGTTCATATTTTGGTCTTTGATGACAGACTAGCCATCAAACGCTACCGTATCTTTTAACTGTCAGAATAAATCTTCTTCGTTTCAAAAAAGGTCTCAGCGTACGTTGATTGCCTTCATGGGTATACGTATCGCTTTGATGAAAATAGGATGCCAGGTTAAATTACTGACTGCTTTTCTAAAGGCCGACTCACACATTTGTATTTTTATCTTGCGTCGATCCAGCGTTCTCATTAAAACGCTCCCTTGACGCACGAAGACGCAGGTTATACAGTTGGCTGACGTTCGACCAACGCTCCCTGAGCGCATGTCGAATGCTAGTCTACCGTCTGTTCAGAGTATACTATGCGCTCGGGGAGCATTTTCTATTTTCGAAAACGCTGGGCCGACGCAGGCTAGAACACAAAGGTGTGAGTTGGCTTTGATCTGCCAGGTCTAGTTTTCCCTTGGCTACGAGATGTTTTTAGATAAGATCATTTTACATCAATCATTTATGAAATTGCTGGTCATAATCTCTTCAAGGTAAAATGCTTATGAAAGACTTTTACTAAGTCCAAGATGAATATTTCGAAAGTAGTATTTGACATATCAATATGCATTGGTGTAGTTATTATAAATGTACTGTAGCATTTTGGTGGAGGTATTCGTGTAGTTTTGTAATCACGGTTTCTATGAGCAAAAATTCCAGGGGGACAAGCTTAGTTAGCTCTGACGTGTTTTTAAGTGTATTATCTAATATATTTTGGTGGCGCTTGGACTTTAAATAGGCATGAGCGCCATAATGGCGCCATGTTTCAATGCATGCTTGTATAGTGCCTTTTTTATCTCTATCATTTACAATAATGTCGGACTGCACCTCTGTACAATATGAATTCTCGGCACCTTCCCTTCTCTGCAGGGACCTGTAACATAAGATATCGTCACCGTTTTTACGAACCGGCCTACTAGCGAGGGGTGGTTGCACGAAACAGTCGTACCAATTCAATTGATCAATTGAAATAAAAGCTATTGAAATAACATCAATTCAAGTGGTATCTAATTGTATTTGACGCTATGTCGGGTTTTCTACGTGTTCAAGTAGCGCCACCGTAGTTATAGGCCGGTTCGTAAAAACGCTGACGATATGTAATCAAACATACGTTAACATCACTCGAATACGATATAAAGTATTTTCGTAAAATATAAAGTTATCCGTGCGCTCGTATTGAACTGTGCAGGGGCAACAATTATAAGCTGGTTCCGATTTTAATAGCATTACAATGGAGCATTGAATTGGCTTCCGACTCATTTTTATGGAAATAGCTGGGTTATATCGTGTTCTCGTACGTCTATGGCAAAACATGTACCATAGAGATAATACTTATTTTCAATTAATCATATATCTTTTATGTTACAGGCCCCATGTAGCTCAAAACACTTCATTCGTCAAATTTAAATAGCAGATAGAGCTGGATTTCATTACAAATCTCCCTGATACGTGTCGTATTTTATGTCGAATAACTCTCTACAACCCTAGCCTCATTTTCTCGTAATAAGCGAAATTTCATTATCAAAGTTCACGACTATACCTAGAAGGGAAAACTTCCGATATCGTCGGCAACACTCCCACTCAATAAATGGATGCTTGTATCGACGCTGCGGGCCAGATTCAAATATCAATCAATTGCTCTGAAGCGGGGCTACAAACTCGCCATACGGTGGCAGTAATCGCAGATGTATCTAAGACCCCTTTCACAGTACACATTTCCCCGTCACGACCCTATACGGTAGTCTGCAGACACAGGCAATTGGCCTTTGGTGTGTGCAGAGGGTGATACAGATTATACAATCTTTGACTACAATCTTCCTCAGTAAAGGGCGAGAATACCAGCCATTGACTACAGAATCTGAAGTATACACGAGCCCGAGTGTGTATTCATTATCTTTATCGGCATTTGAGTTACGGAGAGTGGAGAGGGTGATACAGACTATGTTATCTTTTACTATCTTCCTCAGCCAAGGACAGCAACACTACAGAATATGAACTATGCACTTGAGAACTCTAAAACGAGAGTTTGTGCTTGCAGACTATTACGAGCCCGAGTGTGTATTCATTATCTTTATCGGCATTTGAGTTACGGAGAATGGAGACGGTGATACAGACTATATGTAATCTTTTACTACAATCTTCCTCAGCCAAGGACAGCAATACTACAGAATATGAACTATGCACCTGAGAACTCTAAAACGAGAGTCTGTGCTTGCCGACTACCACGAGCCGGAGTGTGTATGCATTATCTTTATCGGCATTTGAGTTACGGAGAATGAAGAAGGTGATACAAACAATGCAATCTTTGAATACAGTCTCCTCTGTCAATGGCAAAATTACCAGACATTGACCAGAAAATCTGAACTATGCACTTGAGAACTCTAAAACGAGAGTCTATGCTTGCAGACTATCATGATCACGACCCTGGGAGAGCATAACAATGTATGCATGCTACCTGCATTTGCGTTACAGATGATGGAGAAGGAAATGGCGGTTTATGAAAATAGATCCAGCGGAAATAATAAACACAAGCACAAAGATAACGTTGAGTAAGGATAAATCAGACCGTGCAAACGTTTCATGAAATTGCATCTCTCTAAAAATGATATGATTATAAAAAAATCTTTACTCACTGGAGCCCTACAGGGAATTAAAAAAAAAATGATCAAAATTTGAATAATATTAGAGTGCATTATTTTGTATATCACTCTTTTTGTCGTGATCGACGTCCGTGATTGCTTGAATATTATTAGTGATCACGAATGTCACTCTTAGAAGAGCGAAATATAATTTGACAAAAAGAAAATTGTTTTCGGGCTTTTTCAGGATTAATTTGATACAGGACAATTAAAATGAACCTAAAATAGTCGCAATGCCTTATCAGATGTCGGATTCTTACTGGATAAACAGCGGTTATAAACACTAAATAAATGTACATGGGGTGTCTTATTTCCTCCATAAAAATAAAGTATTTTCCTACCTACCTACTATATATTGTTTTCTAAAATGTCATCCATTTATATACATTTAAACAATAATTTTGAGCCTAAAAGGGAACACTATACTCTGAAAGGGGCACAATCCATTCTCTAATGTGAACGCGTTTTATTTTATCTATGCGTTTGATATTTCACCTGAAATCACAGGCTTTCATCGGAAACAAGAGATAATTCCGAACCTTTCAACCAAGCAAGATCTTGACATTCGTCTAATTTCCTCC